>VZZY01011094.1:78054-96723 GCA_013400335.1 Eurystomus gularis | reverse complement strand
CAACAAACCCACAAGTCCATCAGGAAGACCCAGAGTCCTCCCCAGCTCATCTACTGGAGCTCAGCCACCACCCCACCTCCTAAAGCACAAAGACATTGTTCCGACTGTTTCCCAATTGCAGGAAACCCCCACAAGTGTTTTGTCAAAGCAGCAGCCACCACTTAGAACTTGCTCCCCACATCAGAAGAAGTAGATACATTGCCCGACCAAAGCCCCGTGCCCTCCCTTTCTGCTGCGGAGCGTGCTGACGAGCATTAACAAAACCCCATTCTTTCCTATGTGCTCCAACACGCTACAACTCAGCAGCTTGCCTCCTCCCCAGCTATATATTTTCAAGGACTTTTACAAACTACTAGAAGTTACTTCAGGTTGAAGGATCAGGACAAGCTGAGGATGCTCAGGGTGTAACAGGAGACAAGAGATGCCTCAATCACCTTTTGTTCCGAGAGGTTTCTCTGTTGTGTTGACTTCCTTCCCTCTTCCCCAGACTCCTGGGGTCTTTTCAGAGAGGGATGTGCCCATAACTCACTGTCTGCCTCAACACAATGGTTTCCACCACAAAGACAGACACAGCAGCAACCCTCAGAGCAGCAATCCTGGTACACAGCAAGGGAACAATACTAGGGAAGGATGCAGCCAGGGAATGGAAAAGATGAGTAATGAGCTCACTGCTGGCCTCCTACCTGCTCTGCAAGCTGTGAAGTCGAAGAGCTGATCACCAGGACTTTGGCATAATTACAGACCTTTCTCTTCCAGTGCAAAATTTGCAATGAAATCAGATTTTCCACATCCTTAGGAGGTGTTCACCCACAAGGAACTAGGTGGCAGACCAGGCACTTCAAGTTCTTTCAAAGCCTTGGCATAGGCGATTGAGCCCAGGAGGACTTCCTAGTCTCCAGATACAGATGGAGATTGCTGCCAGGCAGAGCTTATGATAGTGCCTACACCTCTCCTATGAATACAGGCTGAGAGAGTTGGGGTTGTTCAGCCTGGAGAAGAGAAGGCTCCAGGGAGACCTTCTGGTGGCCTTTCAGTACTTCAAGGGGCCTGTCATAAAGATGGGGACAATCTGTTGTGACAGGACAAGGGGTGATGCTTTAAACTAAAAGATGGAGATTTAGACTAGAGAGAGGAAGAAATTGTTGATGCTGAGGGTGGTAAAAGCCTGGCCCAGGTTGCCCAGAGAGGTGGTCGCTGCCCCATCCCTGAACCATTGCAGGCGAGGTTGGATTGGGCTCCAAGCAACCCACTCTAGTTGCAGATGTCCCTACAAACTACAAGGGGGTTGGACTCCATGACCTTGAAAGGTCCCTTCCAACCTAAAGCAGTCTATTATTCTACTCTCCAGAAAGGGAAGGGGGTTTCAGAGATCCCAGTGCTGAGCATTTCCCTGTTGAGCACAAAGGTTTGGGGATCTCCAACTCCCCCACACCATTGTGTGAAAGGCCTAGCAGCTGTGCTCCATGCTGGGGGAGATGTACATTGGAAAGCCTACCTTACATCTAAGGTCTGATTGCATTTGAGTCTGGGCCTCAAGCTCAGCTTTGTGGCTTGTTTCTGTAGTTTTGGTCAAGTGGCTTGTTGTGCAGCTTTGGATTCATGTTTTTCCCCCGTTACTCTTTTTATCTCCAGTCTGGTGTTGAAACTATGGCGACACAGAGGAGTGTAACGGTTTGGCTTGGGACACCTCTTTTAAATTTGTTTGTTTTTCCTCAACAGAATTCTGTTTCTTGTTCCTCAGCTGGTTTTCCTAAAATACTCAAAACCTGCACAAATGTCATGTTCAGTCTGAGACCTCCAGGCTGCTTCTCGGCCTTTCTTAAGATAGAACCTGACAAAGGCCAAGTGTCAATACTGCTCTGCTGTCCAGAACATTTCTGCAGTAGAAAAGGCTTGGATGAGGACATAGATGTTTCAAGAGCATCTAAGACTGTGTATGAGAGATGCTTCTTATCTTCTAAATGTAATACTGCAATTTCTTCCCCATCCTGCTTTGATTTGGGGGGGGGTGGGGGGAAGGAAAAAATATACCCAAAGACATATTTTGCAAATAGGTAAGTTTTAGTCCTGATCAACCTGAGAATAAAAAGTCTTGTTTTGATTTTGGGAACTTGTTGGTTTCAAAACTTGAAATAAAAAAAAAACAACAAAATGAAAGTAGACCTGAGAGACTTTCATTTGTAAACAAGAAACAAGAAAAATCAGGGACAGATTGATAGATACAGCCTTTCTTTTTTAAAAAAGATTTTTTGTTTTCCAGACGCCTGAAGTCTTGTCAGAGCTAAACTTCCACTAATAGTTTTTATTAAATAAACACAGCCGTTTTCTTTACGGAAGTCTTTAGAAATCTTCCCTATCAGCTCTAGGCCTCTCCTCCCATTATCTGACCAGATCGTTATTAATGAAATTGTTGCTGGCTCTCTGCAGCCACAGATCTTGAACACGTGATACCATTTCTAGCCAGGAATTTAGGAGATGCTACTGGCTCTCCTTTGTCTGCAAACAGCAATTCCAGGTGGTTCAGGCTTTATATTTTGCTCTCCAGCTTGACCTCAGTTTCAAATCTTTCTTTCATATGCTTGCACGTGTCACTCTAAGGAACGTGGTTTAAAGCTGGGCTTTAAATCCATTGGTAGAAACATCTACTCAGAGGATCAGGGAGAGGTGGTTGCAGCACAGTGGCACCAACGGACACAACTGTGTCTAAGAGGTCTGCCCTTAAATAGATAGCACAGGAAAATGGCATTCAACCACCTACAGCAATTTAAAGCATTTGCCCCTCTAGAAATACCAAGTTAGGTTTGATTAAGCAAATTCTTAAAGAAGGAGTTCACCTTGCTCCTCCTGCTTAGGGTTTTTAGCCATGAGAACAGAAACCTCCACCAAATCTGACCCCAGATTGTACCATGTGAGAAAATGTCTCCATTCATAGAATGGTTTGGGTTCAAAGGGATCTTTAAAGATCATCTAGTCCAACCCCCCTGCCATGGGCAGAGGCATCTTCAATAGAGCAAGTTGCTCAAAGCCCTATCAAACGTAACTTTGAACACTTCCAATGGTGGAGCATCTACAGCTTCTCTAGGCTTACCCCTCTCATAATTTCCTCTAAATACAGCTTCCCTGAAACAAATTGCCTTTTCCATCAAGGAGGTTTTGTTTTGACCAAAGCCTATTTATAGTCCAGTTTCTTCTGCTGAAACAAGGTCCCAGGCAAATTTTTGAATTCTGTGGTCAGTGATGCCAAGTCAGCTGTGCTGGCCAGCACATCTCTCTATCACCAGGGCAATACCACCCCATGTTACAAGAACCAATCCTTCTGGATATAGCTGCTTTATGACTTAGTTACTTGAATAGCCTTGACTATACCAGCTCTGATACGAGATTACTGAAGCATGGTCCAGAGCAGCAGCATGCAGCCTGCAGCCTCCCATTCCCATGGCATCACTCAATGAAACCTTGGCTCCTCTCCTAGGTAGAGGCTGTTTGAAGACATGAGGGAAATCATAGAAGGGTAGGGTTTGGAAGGGATCTGTGGAGATCACCTAGTCCACCCCACCTGCTACAACACGTTCATCTAGAGCAGGCTACCCAGGATCACATCCAGGCAGGTTTACGATCTCTCCAGAGAAGGAGACTCCACAACCTCTCTGAACAGCCTGGGCCAGGCTCTGCCACCCTCACAGCAAAGAAGCAAAAAGTTTTTCCTTAAGTAGTTTTAGATAATTCCTCCTAGCATAAATCCCAGTATCATACAGCTTTCTTTTCCTTCCAAAAAGTGATTTTTTTAGAAAATCAGGAGCTTCATTTACCCCTCAAGACATCCCAAGAGTTTCAGATGCACACCAATATCAAGGAAAAGAAGATTTAGCTGGGAGCTGAAGGAGACAATGCAAATCTAAGACGGCGCCAGGCCCATAATCCCAGCTAGCACCAGCTTGGTATTTCTTCTGCCTCGCTACAGGCATGCCATGGGACCAGCTGAGGCTTTGGCAAGGAACAGAGTAGTCACAGCAGCTGGGACTTCGTTGGATCGGCAATGCTCTAGCCAGCTAAGGATCTGACACAGCACCCACCCCAGACAGAACCAACAAGCTGAAGCGCTCAGATTCACTCGGCCAGGGGACCCTGTGGCTGTCCGATCCAAGCACGTACTCATTAACTCATGTGACCTGCAGGCCCAGAAGCACGGTATTTGTACATGCCATTGGGAAACTATGCATGAAAACGGGAGCTAAGTGTGCAATTATTCATATCTCATGCAAAAGGAGTTTCACAATCTCCTCGATACCCAAACTTGTCCTGGTTCTTTTCACTGAGGCAACACAAGCTGTTTCCCTAAAGGCAAAGAGAGGCACGCAAGGCAGGGGAGATTAGAAAACAAGAAACTGGGATCAGCAATGGGTACAGATATGTTTTCAACATCCGAGCTACCATTCAGCAGTACAATCATAGAATTCTTTTGGTTGGAAGAGACTTTTAAGATCGTTGAATCCAACCGTTAACCCATCACTGCCAGGTCACCACTAAACCACGTCCCTCAGCACCACATCTCCACGGTTTTTAAATCCCTTCAGATGGTCACTCTACCACTTCCAAGGCTTAACAAGCCTTTTGGGAAAAAAATTGTTCTTAATATCCAACCTAAACCTCTCCTGGTGCAACTAAACCAGTACAGAACTCAAACAGTTCTAGAAATTCTCCAGATGCATGTCAGCATGCATAGAAGACTTCAGGTGTCAGGCACTGCAAAACAGTCATGTGCCTGCATCTGTATTCCTGTCCATCAAAGATGGAGATGACAACCAGACAAGACATGAGACAGATTGCAGCACAAGACCGGCAAGAAGGACAGGCACAGAACAACCATAAGGAGAGAAGGCGTGGAAGAGGTATCGAGATGTACTTGACATCTTCCCCTACCACACTCATGTCCTTAGGTAGGAAAGCTCCAAACAAGGTTAAGAGACTGACCATTCAACCTCCAGGCTCAGGCTGCTAGACATAGAGCTCAGATGCAACCGAAATGTCACACTATTGACCCCACACAGGCTCTCAACTTGAAGAGTCAAGAGTTAATCCCTGGAAGGGCACACAGTCTAGACACTTGAGCCTTGAATGAGCAGCCAAATGACCTAAATACCATTTCCCAAGCTGTTTACATGACCTTTGGCAAGTCCACTCCACCTGTGCGCTCCTGTGTTAGGCAGTAGTTGGTCCTGGTACAAGAAATGTCAGGACATCAGGACATGTCTCTGATGACATATCCGTGCAGTGCCTGATCTATGGCAGACCCAGACCTTAGCACCAGCATTGCCAAAGATCCATCACCAGCAGGGACTCACTTCTACAACTTAAGTTGTAGAAGTGCAAGGTCATCCAAGGCATTGGCGAGACAATGGACAGACAGTAGCTGTTGTCTGGTGACCTTCACCAGTTAGCACCTTTTTCTTTTTAGAGTAAGGAAGAGCTGGAAAGGAGCAAAACCAAACAGGAACACACTGGCCACCAGTATAAGGGACGCAACATTGGTCCTGATCCAAGGATCAAAAGGTATCCAAGAGTAACATGCCTCCTTGTGCCTGTTAATCAAGCTGTACCAGTTCCTTAACCTGTTGGGCAAACTCCAGCTGCAACAAGGTGGTGCTGAAACTGCGCATCATGAGCTGCGCCAACTGGTCCCATCCTCCCCCCTGTCCTACACAGCATAGAAAATTAGGCTGCCAAGGCATGAGAACTAGATGGTCATCGTGGGGATGGTCACCGTTTCAAGATGCGTACGCCTTCATGTGACCCTGAGCGCAGAGGGGTGAGTGAGGATGCCCATCCATCTGGCTGCAGCTGCCATCCAAAAGTGAGGGTGCTAACTTTGGGAAGCCCAGATAGTTTACAGACACTTTAGGAAGATCCCAAGCACCTCTGCAATCACACCAAGCTCCACACTATATCCAAAGACACAAGCTCACTTGGGACACCATACCACATGGTGTTACATGGCTGATGTTCTTACTGCTCAGTAAAGCAATTCTAATTCTTACTCCACAGAAGAAAACAGAGAGAAACACAAGTCCTTGAAGCAGCTACCTTTGACAGCGACAGCTGGCCAGTCCAGCAAACCCATTGGGACTCTACTTGGGAATTACTTCTCTGGAACAACCAGCACAAGAACAAGGAAGCCTTTTTTTAAAATCACCCCACGATGCCCACTTAGTTGCAAGAATGAAACACAACTCATGATTCCAAACTGTGCATTGATCTGTGACAGCTTGTCTAACCAAAGGCCTTGCTAAAGAGGAAACCTGCCCCAATTCCATAGGAGCTGCCACGCCTGCAGAAAGCCAGAAAACCGAAAAACAAACAAAAAGAAACCCACTCTCTGAGGGTAGCACCAAGCCATCACCTTTCAGCTCTGAACAGCTGCTTCCTCTATGCAAGGTTATCTGAACCCACAAGCCTTTCAGTGGCTGGCTGGATGAATAATTTTTTATTGTAGTAGAATGATTAAAACCCTTCTGGCCCTGAAAACAACATGAAATTTTGTCTGAGTTGGAGCAGAGAAGCGGTACAGTGAGATGAGCAAGTACTTAATAACATGACTCTTTTGGGCTGTAGAACAGCCCAGCTGGGGAGTGGCACAGGGGTCTACAGTGCTTGACTGCAGGAGTACAGTGACTTTTACCAGGGCTCTGGCAAACACCCCGAGCAGGGTGGCACAACCCCAGCTGCAATTCTGGGGCCTTCTTCCCACTCCTTGGCAAGCTGTCAGATGCATCTCATCGATGGATCAGAGCAATCTGATAGCCAGAGGCACTGGTACGTGGAGATATGTAAGATGAGCAAAGGTGCCGAGCTACGGATAGATGAAAGACTCACTGAAGGAGGATGGAGAGCAGAAAACAATTAGATTTTCTTTCTTAATGCATGAAACTTTTCTTGTGGCCAAGACCAGTCCCCCACCATCATCCAGGTAGGTTTTATGGGTATCTCCTGAAAAGGCCTCCATTTGGTTTGAAAGGGCTGAGAAAGGCTCTCCTCAAACACAGGCAGTTTCAGAGAAGGTGATGAGGGCCAGTGGCCATATGGGCAACTCTGAAGAGCAGAACATGTCTTGGCCCAGTCTTCCCCCCATTCCTATCCCTCCCAGTTCCCAAATCCCCCACTGAGACAGCAGCATAGACCAGACAGTCCATCAGCAACCCGTCTTTGCTATAAGAGCAATGATAAGCAACTGAAACCTGTCCCTAGAGATAAAACACCAGGTGATGACCTTCTTTCTGTGACCGCATGAGATCAGTGGCCCTCTCCTTGCCTTTGAGGGACCTTCCCACAATCCCACACTGGCTGGGTCCAACCTTTCCCTTCACCATCTCAATGGGACCAGCAAGGCCCTGTCCCACTGGGCTGGAAGCCGCCTTCAACCGTGAGGCACGTAGGCTACGTAATGAGTCCAACCGCCTGGAGACATGGTGCCAAAGAAACAAAGGCGCCTTGTCCCACACCGTTGCGGTGAATCACACCATGATATCCCGCTCCCGCAGCACACGCCCCATCGGCACCAGGAGGGATTTTGTGAATATTTGCCTCAGTGCAAGTAGGAAATGAACAACATTCCCGTTTTATGGAGGCAGGGGTGGCAGGATTTCACTGAGTTCACAGCCCTCCCCGAACTGTCTTGCATCTAAAACATGGATACATCCTTTCTTAACCCTACAAAAGACCCAGGCAATAAACTTTAGAGAGAGACACTGTCACACACCAAACATCACCTCATTTCCAAAGCTATAACCCCCTGATCTTCATCATGGCACAGAGATTAATCTCTTGCAATAGGACCACGATCTCCCACAGTTTAGTAGCATCTCCTGGCAGCCAAACACCACCTGAGCACAAAGTCCATCTTACCACGGGTTGAGCTGTCAGCCGGGATAAGTAGCCATGTGAACGAGAAGAGGAGTTGGTGATGAAAGCTGCCTGCTCTAACTTTTCAGCTGCTTTATTTACTCAACTTAAAGGAAAAAAAAAAAAAAAAAAGTCAAGGAAGTAATGTTCCTCTCCCAAGGTGCACTGCAAAACATTCTTGGTAGACATGGAAACCCTTGGCAGGCTGCCATCCCTTGGCCAGTCTCCACATTAAATTTCAGTGAGCAACTCAACACTCAAATGGCTTTTAGAGAATTTAAAGGGAAACGGCAGCCGCTGACGGGGTGATGCAGCTGCCGCTCCCCATAGGCGAGCGTTAGGGGTGTTCCTGAGTTTGCCTTCAGCTCTGCGGGAAAGCTTGTCGTGCTTCTGTGGCAGGGCAGGCAAGTTATGACGGAGCCACCTGAAAAGAAATTAAGCCTCCACGCTTCTACAAGGGAGGTTTCCTAGCCACAGTCTAGAAGGACAGAGGGCAACCTAAAGGGGAGCTGAAAAATTGAAGGGAAAACACATTTCACCGCACTGTGGGGATTGAACTGCAGCCAAAGGTATTTAAGAAGATCCATTCTGCCCTTCTCCTGGCTTCTAGCATTCTCCTGGCTCCCTATTCTCCTCCCCTGCCCTGGGGCTGCCCCATTGTTGCTCATGGTTGGGCTGAAAAGCTATGGGGAACTGGAAGCCTGGTCTCCCTGGAAACCTCCAAACACCCGTGAGAGCAGGCAAACACATGGGTTTGGGGCCTTGCTGCTCTGGAGGAAGAGAGTGAGGAGAACAGACAAAGTCTGAAAGTGATTGCTGGAGGGCATGGGGGCTCTGGGGGTCATTATAGAATAACAGAATCATTTAGGAAAAGATCTTTAAGAACATCAAGTTCAACTGTTAACCCAGCTCAGCCAGGTCCACCACTAAACCATGTCCCTCAGCACTACATCTCCAGGTGTTTTAAATCCCTCCAGGGAGGAGGAATCCACCACTTTCCTGGGCAGGGACAAAGATGATCCCATACCTGGGCAGGAAAGGAGACCCTCCATCTTCCCCCGGATCCCTCATTCCCACTCGCTCAGGAACATGCATTCTGCATGGCAAAGGGTTATTTCTCTCTAGACGCTGTAACCCTGCACAGCGCCCACCACCACAGCTTCAAGGTGCTTTGAAGCACATGGAGGAAGGGGAAGTGGTGCGTAGCCAGCGGAAACCAGCAGTGTAACAGGATTGTGACATGCACAGACGTAACCCAGTGGTCCAGTCTCGGATTTCCGTCAACAGTGCCTGCAAACAGCTTTATGACACGTGAGCACGAGCACGTGCAGGACACACAACTTCCCTCTTCAGGGGCCTTCTCACACAACATGTTTGCATTAGAAATGTCTGTTAAGAAATCCCTGATATCAACATCAGTAAAGCAAGGAGACTCACTTCCCTGCTCACTTCTTACATGCTTGGTGCATTTCCAGGAAGACCAGACCTCAAATCCACAGCAGCTCTTCGTCCATTCACCCATCCTTCCAGATGCTAGCAGATAGCAAAGAAGCCCCAGGGTGGGTGAGATGATGAGAGAGGCAAGAGCCACATCCCCTTTCAGTGGTTTGATCCCTGGGGCTCTTGCTGCCATGCTGAGTGAAGTTTAAGACCGAGATGTTCTCCCAAACGGCGTTGTTATGCTTTTGCGTAGCTAAGAACAACGTGGTGATTGGCAAGGTTGATTGGTGAAGCGACATATTTAGCAAGAGCCACATTTCATCCATTTCCCAAGAGGACACAGAAGGCACGTGCTATGAATAGGAAGCTGACAAGCTTAACAACACATGGTTTCACTAAGAGGCTGGTGGTCATCCACTAACTGGTAAGCACATAACAGCTATGAGTAATCTCACCTGGTGAGAGGTCATTGCTGGTAGGGCCAAATATGGGAAGAGATGACTATTTTCCCCTCTCTCTACAATGCGCAGTTCCTCACTGTTGCTAAATTCAGAACTTTTGCAACACTTTTTTTTCCTCCTCTCCACAAAATATCCAGCTGGAGGGAGCAGGTCACCAAATCAGAAGTAGATACTGGCATGTAAAGACTTTGTTTGTTCTCCTTGTCATGAAAATAGAGAAGAACTCTGAAAGCTCAAAGGAGGAGAAGGCCAACAGGAAATCTTATAATTTAAAACCCCAGCAGGAGATTCTCTTCTAATCTACTCCAGGTATTTCCAAATTCTCCCAAGGAAAGAAGCTGTAGTGAAGTTACAAAGTGCTGAAAGGTCTGGAGTCTACAGAGCTCTGGTTTATCTTTTTCTCCCTGAAAACGAAACAGGGCCCTCCACTTCGGTGACCCATATATAGAATAAGAAATCTGGAGGCTGGAAAACAACCCGATCAGGTTGGGTTGTGCTATTTTTGCACAGCTCTTGGCGCACACGTTTTCCAGGAGTGGTTTGATGCCACAGCAGGCCTGGTTCATGAGCACGCAGAGGAGCTATCGCCCCATCAGCTGCAGGAAAGTCAAAGTCTAACTTGCTTAGTGCATGAAAAAGAACCAAATAACAAATCCCACATTTCTTGAGAGCCCACAAATAAAAAGCTGGGAGCAGTGTTGAGCTCCCAGCTCATGGGCAAGGCACTAATAATCAACTTGGACTCTGGAAATAGCAACCCAGAGGCTTAGGGAGCTTATACAGCCTGTGACCCAGGGCACAGCAGGTGCATTTCCACAAGCTCCTCTTAAGCAGAGTACTCATAGAATCACAGAATCGTTCTGGTTGGAAGAGACCCTCAAGATCATCAAGTCCAACCGTTAACCAAGCAATGCCAGGTCACCAGTAAACCCTGTCCCTCAGCACCACATCTCCAGTGTGTAATCAAACACATAGTGTTTGAGGTGTGGATGGAAGAGGCCTAGAGTTAAAGTTTCCCTCTGAGTTTGGAGCAAATACTCACAATGTGTTGGCATTCCCCGGTGGGCAACAGTGAAGTCTTGAGGAGGTTGACTTGCCCTGGCCTTCTGTTGACTTTGCCGGCAGACGATCCCAAAAGATGTCACAGCTCAGGGGAAGTGCTGGTCACAGCTGCTGCAATCCAGGAGAGCTCAAAGGGTCTTGCTTAGGATTGCTGTTTATATGGTCCAAGATAATTGCCTTTTGTCAGGTAGTTTTCCATTTTAGTCCAGCTCAGGTGACGTAATATTCTAGTACTAGCCAGCTGAATACAAGCCAATGTGTGCCCAGGTGACCAAGCCCACCAGCATCCTGGCTTGGATCAGCACCCCTATGGCCACCAGGACTAGGGCAGGGATTGTCCCCCTGCACTGGGCACTGGGGAGGCCACCTCTCAAATCCTGGGGTCAGTTTTGGGCCTCTCACTCCAAGAAGGACATTGAGGGACTGGAGCATATCCAGAGAAGGGCAATGAAGCTGGGGAAGGGTCTAGAGCACAAGTCTGGTGAGGAGCAGCTGAGGGACCTGGGGATGTTGAGCCTGCAGAAAAGGAGGCTCAGGGAGATCTCACTCTTGACAACTCCCTGAAAGGAGGTTCCAGCCAGGTGGGTTCAGGCTCTGCTCCCAATGAACAAGTCATAGAGGAGCAAGAGAAGAGGAAACAGCCTCAAGTTTTGCTCGGGGAGGTTTAGGTTGAACACGAGGAAAAATTTCTTGGTGGGAAGGGTTGTGAAGGGCTGTGCCAGGCTGGCCAGGGCAGTGGTGGAGTCCCCATCCCTGGAGGGGCTTCCAAGCCATGGAGATGTGGTGCTGGGGGACATGGTTTAGTGGTGACCTAGCAGTGCTGGGTTACCAGTTGGACTCAATGATCTTAAAAGTCTTTTCCAACCTGAAATGGTTTTATGATTCTATGTTCCACCAGTTGCGCATGTCCAGAATTTGCTAGGTCTTGGAGTTCTGGTACCCCCCACCCCCAACTTTGTGCCACGACCCAAGTGTGGGTGTACCAGGCTGTCAGGAGATGATTGATTGTCTTTATTGTTCCCATTCAATAAGAGGAGAAGCAGGAGCCAGGTGTGTTGTGGCGGGGCACCAAAACTCTGGTCCACTGCTTACGATCTCTGCTAGGTTGTCAGAAGGTAACAGAGCATCTTCAAAGAACAGGGGAAACAGCAGCCAGGTACATTAAGAGGATGCCTCAACATTCTGGTATGCTGCCTTTCACAATCCGCACCTGATTTTCCCATGGATTGTTTTTTGGGCTAGGGAAGGAAAGTCACACCATGTACCAAGTGGCCCAAGAATGGAGGGAAATTGTACCACCACAATGTCCAAAAGCCCCATTTCCACAAGAAAATTAGTTGAAAAATATTAAGACTAACTCAGTGAACCACTGCTTAGAGTCTCAGAGCCTCAGATTGGACTTTCATGAGGGAAATAAGGACCTAGCTGAACAACTCCTAAGGTAGATGCATCATTCTATGCCTCAATGCTGCCATCATCTGTTGTCTGCTGATCATAGGAGGTCACCTGGCCCAATGCCCCAGCAGTGAGCAGGGACATCTGCAACTAGATCAAGTTGCTCAGAGAACCAGCCAACCTCACCTGGAATGGTTCCAGGGATTGGGCATCAACCACCTCTCTGGGCAACCCAGGCCAGGGTCTCACTACCCTCACTGTGAATAATTTCTTCTTTATATCTAGTCTATATCTCTCCTCTTTTAGTTTAAAACCATCACCCCTTGTCCTGTCCCAACAGGCTAAAATGTCTGTCCCCATGTTTCTGACAGGCCCCTTGAAGTCCTGCAAGGCCACCAGAAGGTCTCCCCGGAGCCTTCTCTTCTCCAGGCTGAACAACCCCAACTCTCTCAGCCTGGCCTCCCAGCAGAGGGGTTCCAACACCCTTGTCATCTTTGTGGCCTCCTCTGGACCTGCTCCAACAGGTCCATGATGAGACCACTGCATCCTGCATTTCCTTTCCATGGCACCTAATTCTTATACCAATTCTCGAGCGCACAGTTTCCCATCATCCCACGCATGGGAACGCATCAGCCAACAGCCACCATGGAAGTCTGCAGCAAGCACAAACCCAGCAGAGAACCAAACAGCTGTTTTTTCTCCAAAGCAATGCATGTTGGCATCATTCCACCCTCTTCTAATCTTCACAAGCTAATCAGGACTGCAGACCTTAAAGCTGGCCCGCCTATTTCAGCTTGTAAAATATTCATCTGCTATGAAGGTATTTTTCCTGAAATTGTGCTTATTTCTCTAGAAGTTCTAGAATACAGTTGCAGAAGTGGCTAGATCCTTCTAGATCTCATTGCTTGCTTTCCAGCCTGAAGTCCCAGGCTTCTCCCTGTAAAGAATCCTACAGGAAGTTATATGAGTATGGGAGAATACGGTCGACCCGGGTCACCCCATTACTCTCCTCCTGACCCTCTTTTTCAGTCTTCTTTGCTCTGTGGTGGAAGGACAGTCCAGAACAGAGTCCCAAACCCCTCAAGCTGTGCTTTCTCTACGCATCTGATTCAGATTCAGTTTTCTTGAGCCCCTCGAGCAGACAGAGCTGTGCTGGTGATAGTGGCCCTCCAGTTTTAGCTTCTACAACCTGCTATGCACCTGTTGCCTTCAGCGATCAAGTCCGGGTGGAGTCACAGACTGTAGCAACACATCTACAAGATCCTTCAGAGATGAAAGATGCTCTTAAAGCCTCCAAGATGTCCAATGCTCATCTCTAGTAATACTGGACGCTGCTAGCATAGGGTAGCTACGATGGTGATGATGCATCAGCTTGGCTTACAGCCCTTTTTCATTAGGGGAAGGGAATTCTCTCAACAGGCCAGGAGAAAAACAAGAGCAAGAGAGCTGGAATCAGTCAGGCAGCTGTGAAGGGAAAAAAAAAAAAAAAAGAAAAGCAAAGCAAAGCCAAGGTCTTAACGAGTGAATCGCCTTCCTCTGAGGGAGCAGCAAGAGCTCTGAGCTTTGCTCCCTGCATGCCCCCCCGCTTCACAAAGCCTGGCTTGAGGAATAGCAGAGCACTCTGTAAGCGACACCAGCCTAATTAATTAATTAATGACTCCCCGGCTGCAGTTCTGTGGCTGCTGGGTTAGAAAGGAAGGCAGCGAAGAAGGGCCACGACAGCACGCGACGGCTTCGGCGAGACGCGGAACGCTGCTGAGAGCTGGCTGGGTTATTCATAACCTCCTCTGCTTTGGGCTACAGCGCAGAAGTCAGAGATAGGCCAGGAAGAGAAGATGGCGTGGGATCCACCCTTGCAGCATCCTCGCCTCTGGTTGAGGTCTTCCTCTCTCTTCTTGTCCTGCTCCAGAGCCACTATGGCACAATTAATCGAGGTAAGGAGCAACTTGATTCACAGGCTGGAGGGTTTTGGGGGTGCCCAGGAGGGTTTTTTCCATGCATGTTGCCCAGGTAGGGCAGACAGCAGGGAATTTAAGGTGGATCCAAGGAGTTAGAGGCTTCTTTGGGAGATGCTTGTTGCTTTCTACAGGACCAGCCTGAGAAAGAAAGTGCTTTTAAAATGTCAATAGCTGCTGCTGAGGACAGGCAGCACTTCAGAGCTGCTTCAGACCCCAAACGGAGCTTGACACAGTGCAAAGGGCCAAAGTCACAGCACAGGATTTTCTAGCCCGGTACAGCATGTCCAACAAGGGCCCCGCTTTAGAAATCTCAGTGACAGAAGAGAAGGACCAGGCATGACCCAGGTGATCCCATCCCTGGAGGTACCTGCCCAAGTTAAACACCTGGGCTGCATTTTTATTCCTCTGCCTTCCCTTGTTTCCTCTAGTTCAGCCAAAACATTAACTTTTGAGGGGATGTTCCTCACCCACAGCTCAGTTTCAGAGCCTTCCCCTGAGGATGACTATGTCCTCCCATGGCCCTGGCTCCCTACAGCAAGGCTGGGATGAACCAGGTGGGAAGAGCCTCTTCACAACCCAGGAATACACCTTGGCAGAGGTTATAACTTATTACCAGGCTGGGAAGCCCCCCAGAACTACAGCCACCGAAAATTTGGCAGCCCAGACGTTTGCAACCCCTTCATCGCTTCTCCCGAGGCCTGAGCCATGTTAGAGGCAGCTGCTGCACTGGTTTGGGAAAGCAGCAGATCTTGCTTTGCTCAGATTTCTGGGTTTAGCTAAAGTGCTCAAAAATGCATCCGTGCAGGCATAGCTGGGTTAAGGGCTCTAATGGGCTAGAATAAGATTTTTTTATTACTTTTTTTTTCTGAACATTTTAAAACATCACATCCCTGGCTGCTCTGCCCCTCACCTGGCCTCCTATCAAGCCAGGTCTGATCTCTGCAGCCTTTGGTCTGCGGATTTTAGCAGTTCATCACCAAACACATCAGAGGCGATTACAGCCGTGCTGTGCTTCTATCCCCACCCCATAGTCCAACTCTCTGGTTGTCTCATTTTAAAGATACTTAATTCAGGATTTTCAAATGGGCCTACAAACCCATCCTAGCTGACCACGATATAACAACCCCAGCAAGACACATGGGAACCTAAAACTCCTTTACAAATTCATGCACACTCTGCTGTAGACATAGAATCATTTTGGTTGGAAGAGACCTTTAAGATCAAGTTTAACTGTTCCCCCAGCACTGCCAGGGCACCACTAACCCATGGCCCTCAGCACCACATCTCCACGGCTTGGAAACCCCTCCAGGGATGGGGACTCCACCACTATCCTGAGCAGCCTGGGACAGCCCCTCACCACCCTTGTGGGGAAGAAATTGTTCCTCATGTCCAACCTAAACCTCCCCTGGCAAAACCAGAGGCTGTTACCTCTTGCCCTATCACTTGTTCCTTGGGAGAAGAGACTGACCCCACCTCACTCCAAGCTCCTTTCAGAGAGTGAGAAGGTCTCCCCTGAGCCTCCTTTTCTCCAGGCTCAACAACCTCAGGTCCCTCAGCTGCTCCTCATATTTTTCACATTTTTCCAAGCCATGCAGCCTGCAGCAGCTCTCAAGGTGACAAGCGAGGCAGAACTTTCTCTTACAGTGCACATTTCCAAAAACACGCTTCACTGAGCCCAGGGAGATGTGCAGACACAGCATCCACCCCACCAGGAAGATGTTCCCTTCCATTGTGTTTCACAGACACACTTCACAGGACTTGTTCTCATGCCAAAGCAAGACAAAGATAAATGGCAAAAGTATGAGAATTGTTATAAACAGGTGTAATTTTATGGTCTGCTTAGACCAGACTTTCATGAAAACTTGTCTACTACTTATAGCACATGAGAAGGAGCAAATCTCTTCTGGAAACACGAGCTGCGTGGCAGGTTAACTACCAGTTGCCCAGATAAAATAGTCAGTTTCTGTATTTCTAAAAGCAGATGAATTACAGGCTGCTCCGTAGCTCTGCAACGACTTTTTACTTCAACTAATAATAGAGTCATCCTGAATAATTCAATTTACGCTAAGCCAGCCCACCAAAGCAAATGGAGAGAAGGTCAAAGGGATTGGGCATAAGAGCACTTCAGTGAGCTAAAAGAACAAAAGCAACAAAACCAGAGAGAACATACAATAAGGAGTACAGAAACAAGAAGATGCTCTTAATTAATGGTATTAAAGTGTTTTCAAACGTGCAGATTCACGTACACTTTCCACTTGGAAGCAAAGAAGCAATAAAAGCCTCTGAATATTGAAAAGCTTTCCTCTTTCATAGGTCTTTTGGAAGAGTTCTCAGTTCCTCAGATCAAAAATTAACTGGCAAAGGATTAGCAAATTACCCAGGCACTGAATAAACCTAGAATGAGCTCCGTGGGCTGCCCTGGATGCTGCCCCACTCAGTGCACCAGGAGCCCTTCTGCAAGGTGGACTGTACAGGGACCTCCTGCACTTCACACAGAGCTGTGGACTCTTGCCCAAGTTCAATTGTAGTTTGTGCAGGTTTATGAAGACAGGAACCCACACAGCTCTACCTAGGCATCCCTCAGTGCTTCCATATCCTGACCTTTAAAATGCATTCATGTGAATTCATGCTCAGACATTAGCAGGTACTAGAAGAATGGGAGAAGGCTCTTCCAGCATCACACCGAGAGGACTGAAGAACAAGAGAGCACAGCTTTGGCTTTTTTTTCCCCCCCAGTCCTGGTGTCCTCAGCACAAGAGGAACATGGACCTGGTGGAGTGGGGCCAGAGGAGGCCCCAGCAATGATGCAAGGGAGGCCAGGCTGGGAGAGTCAGGGTTGTTCATCCCAGAAGAGAAGGCTCTGAGGAGACCTTATTGTGGCCTTTCAGTGCCTAAAGAGGGCCTGGAAGAAAGATGGGGACAATCTTTTTAGGAGGGCCTGTTGTGACAGGACAAAGGGTGGTGGTTTTAAACTAAAGGAGGGGAGATTTAGACTAGATGGAAGACATTTTTTACAATGTGGGTGGTAAGACACTGGCTCAGATTGGCCAGAGAGTTGGTCACTGCCCCATCCCTGGAAATATTCCAGGTGAGGTTGGACAGGACAGTTGCAGGTGTCCCTGCTCACTGCAGAGAGCTGGACTAGATGGCCTTGAAAGGTCACTTCCAACCCAAACAATTCCATTATTCTATGACATGCCCAAGGGGCCCTCTGGAAACAGAACTAGGACAAAATAGCAAGGGAGGAACATCAATATTTCCAGTGCCTCTAGAACAGAAATTTCCTCTTATGAAGGGCAATATAAACCCCACCGGTTCTTCGATTCAACCCTTTCTTGGGCCAGGACTGAAAATTAGCATGATAGTGGTTTATGACTGTTTTATAAGCAGCTTAAGCAATAGTCACCTCTGCAGCAGGACAGGAAAACCATCAAGACTTTGCTTTGAGAAAGCACAGGAAAGTCGCTGTGCTTATTCAAGCCACTTTATTGATAGTAAGGACCAATAAACCAGCTCGAATAGACAACATCTTCTCTGTTACCCCCTTATGGTTCATTATTGAGTTTCTTATTGACATAATTCTCTTCTCATTCCTATCCCAAGGCTTTTCTCAGCCTTCATTTGATTTACCTGGGTTTTGTCCTTTGTTATAAGCTTTTCTGTCTGTCTGCAGGTACCTGAAGGACAGAATCAGGCTAGACGAAAATAAATGTAAAAAATAAATAGTCTGAAAACCAGACCTTTGCAATTCCCACAGTTTTATAGGAAAGGTCCACCTTGGGTTTTGGGTGAGTTTAGGCCTGTCAGCCTCGTGGTTTATCACAGGGTGCTCTGGCCCCGGATGTAATACTTAGCTCATGGAGAAAACAGTCAGAGTGACCTGATTAGGTTGGATGGGGCTTTGAGCAACCTGGTCTAGTTGAAGGAGAGCTGGAACTAGATGATCTTCAAGGTCCCTTCCAACCCAATACATTCTATGATTCTATGACCTGATCAGGCTAATGTGCATCAAGGTCAGCTCCTAGAAGACTTGGACCAGGTGTGAAGTTGGACACTTGAATGGGAAGGCATAAGATATAGCATGTGATTTTGTCAATGATCACCTTACTAAATCAATTCTGCATCTGTCAGACCTTCATTAAGCCCTTGGTCTCTGACTTGGAGATTGGAGCTTCCTATTCAGGAGATTAAACTCTGTCCTAGGAAGTCACATAAAAGAAACTCTTCAGAAGCTTGAAATCAGACCAGAATAAGATGCCACGTCTTCTCTGTAGCAAGATAGGAATTAAAATAAAGATGCTTCTGATATCCCATCAATTCTAGCCTGGACTCCTTGGGAAAGCTGCAACATGGACTTGAGAGTAGGAGAGAAAAAAAAAATAAATCGTAGATTCAGTGGAGCAAGGAAGGTCTTAATGGGATAGGGTAAGAAGATCACTGTAAGATAAACTGAAGGC
>VZZY01011094.1:0-78023 GCA_013400335.1 Eurystomus gularis | reverse complement strand
AAAAAAAAAAAAAGAGGAGAGGTTAATACAAGGCTTTCAGATGTTTTCCAAGACCTTCCACTTTCAAATTGCCATATAGAGAAATGATATATTTGATACACAGGGTGTTAAGCAGAGTTCACCTTATACTACACTTAGCTCTATATCGTTGGGCTCAAGGAACAGTAACCCTCAGTTGTAGCCTCCAAGTGAATGTGATGGATGTGATGCTGTAAGCAATGATCTAAACATACTCATGTGCGAGCGTAGTTTAAATGAGGGCAGGTAAAACTGCTGAGTAGTTACAGTTGATTTCCCATGTGGATGCATACATTTAACTCAATACAAACTAGTTTGGGAGGACATCCGCCAGCAACACACATGATGATTTGAGAGATAGGTGTTAGCTTTAAGAATGACATCTCTAAGGAATATACCAGTATTTCAGGTCCGCTGGATTCAAAATATTGTAGAAAATTATAAAAGCCATTTTCTGGAAAATACCTTGTCATGGTCTGTCTGAGGAGATAGGCTCAAGAAAAGGATGGAGACTATACAAGGTGCAAAGTCACTTGACCCTCTCAGACCCAAACACACATTAATGTTAAAGATAAACTTAGACATGCTCTCAGAGCATTTTTATTATTTGCAGAGGAGTTAAATCTATAACTAAATCTATTGTCTCTGCTAATAAACAACCATCCTAAGTGCTACAACTGCGCTAAAGAGGCTCTTATGTGATTGCTGCTGTTCTCAGGTGAAGATAGACATCAGGGTTCCATCTGAAACTGTTCAGAGGACTATGAACTGGTCCAGGTATGAAAATATCATGAGGTTCCCGTCGGGAACTAGGGAGGCTGGAGGTCTGAGACCACAAGAGGGGTCACTTTGGCCAGCCCAGGAGCAGCCTTGGCACGAGCAAACCTCACAACCAGGGCAACAGCTATAGCTACATCGTAATTCAGCATTAATTACTAGATTTATCAACTATCACACTTAAATTCAGTCATTATGATCAGTCTTTTTCTTTTTTCTAAATATATAATCCTGTTACCTTGGCCCTTGACCTGTGAAGCCACAGATCAATTATCATTACTGTATTTTCAGTGTTCCATCTGGACTCTGTCAGGATTTCCCCACCACCACAGAGGATTTTGATGGCCTCACTACATTAAGTTTTGCCTTCGTGGAGGTCCATTGTCACATCATCCATCTCCTTCTTGGCGCTTGGAAGGAAGGGAAGGAAAAGAGCGAGTGGGTGCGTTTATTTAAAGCTCAGTCCTCCCGAACCATCTGTGGCCTTTAGCCATGTGCAATCAAATGCAATTAGGAATAAATATTATTAGTTTCTCAAAGCCCAGCCATGCTGCAGGCAAAACAGCAACACCAGCCAAGCCTAATTAGAAGGGGCATTTAAAAACAAAACACTTTGAAAAGCAGCGCCTTTTACGTAGATTTTTCTTCTCTGGTGCTTAATGAGTAGAATAAAACTCCTGTCTCTAGCACTTATCTCCTTTTCCACTGGGGATGATACCTCTGCTTCTCCCACCACCACCACTGACAGTTTCTGCCTGCCTGAAATGAATCAGAAGCAGCAATCCTGCTGAGGATTTATTGTTATCATCATTATTATTATTTTAGTGAGAAACCACCGGTGTCAAACTGTTCTGACCTAAAAATGCAACTTGCCTGGAAATGATTTAATGTTTTGGGGTTTAGTAGATATTTTACAGCCTTGAGCATCCAATGTCTGTTCAGATCCAACTCTTTAAGGAATAGTTTTTCCTCCTCCCAGCCCTTGCTAGAGGAGAAGCTGTAGAGGTAATACCTTCACACAACAAAGAGATCCTGTCCCCAGCACAACTCTGAGACCAGCTGGGGTGGTAGGCATGTGCCTGGGCTCTACCACAACTGGAGACAAGCCATCCAGCAGAGTTTGTGGGCCAAGTCTTAATGGTTGGACTTGATGATCTTAAAGGTCTTTTCCAACCAAAATGATTCTATAGCCCAGTCTTCACTGGAAGCAGATTATGTGCCTCCACAGCTATGGAGGGTCAAAAAGCATAAGAGAAGCCAGGGTATCATGAACATAGTCCAGCCTCGGTTCCTACTTTAGATCCCCACCATGAAACCACCCCTTCAGGATCTGAGACAATGGAAACCAAAGACAGGAGCAGTAATGGGCCACCAGCCCCTGTTCCAGCTCCTGCCAGGGAGCCACTTGATTCCTAGGACACCCCCAAAAAATCCCCTTGTCTGTCTTCCCTGCTCCTATGCCCAGATGCCAAGCAAAGAATTGGATGTCAAGGGTGGGATTTACCTGCTCTAAACTGGGCATCTAGAAACTGGACACCCAAATCTGAGCTAGTCAATGCAGGCTCCTCTAATAATCACTGAAGAGAACTAATCATTTATTCATCAGCTCTAGGTAAGTTTCCTCAATGGGATGAATAGCCCTGTGGAAGTGCCACTTTCACTTAGCCATAAATAACCCTGGAATAACTAGTTTAAGCTTAATTAATTGTACCATACCTTTTTAAGCACCTAGGTAAGGATAAAAGTATTTTCTCCGCAAGGAGAAATTTAGTCTGACGGTTAAGACTCAGAAATGTGTCTACAGCATTGGCAACAACAAGTGATCTATCTGTGTGCTTCAGCTTCCATGGGAGATGTAGTCAATGCAGTCAGAGGCTAAGGGGCTATTCCACTGCCCTGCAGGACACACCCCAGTCAACAGCCCATCTTTGATCTCAATATTCACTACTGATATTGGAAATGAGCTGGTTTCACTTTCCTAAACAAAGCAGTCAAATCTTATTTTAGGCACTGTTATCCACCGTTTTCCAGCTGCTGCTCCAGAGAGTGCAGGTCTTCCATAAATATTGTATGGAATAGTTACCAAGACCTACATCATTGTCTCCTTTATGTTTAAGTTTGGGATATAAACCAAGCCGTAAGTTTCTCTTTTCTATAACATGATTACGAACTCTTTCAGCCCAGATCCTCCTTATTATTCCTTTCTGTTTATCTCTATTTCTTCCTGGAGCCCCAATCTTTTCATAGTTGTCTGGGCAGTGCCTATAGCAGTAAGTGATAGCAACATTTTAAGGGCAACGTAAGGAAAAACTTGTTTGGTGTGAGGGTGTCGGAGCCTGGTCCAGGCTGCCCAGAGAGGTTGTGGAGTCTCCTTCTCTGGAGAGATTCCAAACGCTCCTGGACGTGATCCTGGGCCCCCTGCTCTGGGTGACCCTGCTGAAGCAGGAGGGGTTGGACAAGATGATATCCAGAGGTTCCTTCCAACCCCCACCATGCTGGGATTGGAGAGAGGCTAACCTGAGGTGTGTTTGCATCATTTTCTTTGATATATTCTGATCTGCTTGCCTTTTTTTACTGTGAGGGTGGTAAGACACTGGCACAGGTTGCCCAGAGAAGTTGTGGATGCCCCATCCCTGGAAGTGTTTAAGACCAAGTTGGATGGGTCTCTAAACCTAGTGGCAGGTGTCCCTGCCCATGGTGGGGGTTTGGAACTAGATGATCTTTAAGGTCCCTTCCAACCCAAACCATTCTAGGATTCCACTTTCAGTTTACCTGTAGCAATTCTGGTGTTACCGCACCGGGTGCCCCATGGCCAGTCCCTGCACTGCAGGAGGGGGTGGCTGTCACAAATTGCAATGATTTGTGGCCAAGAGGTGCTGAGTAGCCAAGACAGCTTGGAAAAGAGTGGCTCGACAACAATCCTACTCCTCACAGATGGATTCTCTGGATGCCTCTGGGAGACAAAGCACTCCAGACTCAGTGGGAAGTATCCTTCATTAGGAAGAGACTAAAATATGGTTTGTATTGCACAAATAAACAAGTAATTGGAGAGCAGCTCCAGCTCCAGTTCACTCTGTGGTGTTCATTACAGTTGTGCTTTAGCAGCACTTTCATGGGCTGAGAAGAGAAGGTTACTGCAAGGAATCAGATGTGCCTGTTTAGCAGAGGTTTTTTAGAAATAAAGTGTTTTTCAGCTTCTACCAAAGGGCTATTGCCAATTCAGATCAGGTCCTACATTCAGAAACAAGGTAATGAAGAAGTTTCAATAACCCTTCTGAAAGGCCACCACAACGCATCACAACATGAAGTTCATAAGCAGTGAGGGGTTGTTAACCTCCAATTTTCTAAGCCAAAAGCCAAGAGAATAAACGCTGCTCGTTGCTGCGTGTGACCCTACTGTATTATCACTGCCCTGGGACCCCAGGAGTTGGTCTAGACAACCTGTTTCACTACTTTCGTTTCTCCAAATAACACACCCGTGAAACATGTTCAACCTCATTTCAGAGGTGGGGAAATGAGGCACACAACAACTAAGGACTGGATCTGCAGTGAGACATTGTCCAACATTTAGCTACCCTGGAAGCCATCAGGTCTTTGTCCTGTTTCTATCTAAACGGTCACTCCAGAGAAATTCCTTCGACCAAAGGCGGGTGTCTGCAAGGTTATTTGACCCAGACTCTCCCACAGACCTCGAAGATCTACTCAAAAGCTAAAGGAGCTCAGGTTGCAGTTCACCTCATCTGAAGTACTAACCAAATCGCCACTACATGGCTCGCATCATCTTCACAAACTAAGGCTCCCATAATTATTAGTCCATTTTTTAATCTATTTTTTAATCCCCTTCTTGCACTTCCATTTTAGAGCCTTTTCAGGAGCTGGAAATCAGAGTGCTCTTTATGTTGCATCACACACACTCCCGTTTACCCAAATCCCCTCCTTTTTCACAGGCACGCACTAAACAGGACATTGTCACATCTTTTCTGACCTTATACCGCCACAGAATTTAAATTTAAGGATCTCCTTGTTAGCTCAAATAGCTTAACTAATTAAGACAGCGTTTTCCTGAACGACAACCAGGCTCAAGGCAACATCTACAAGACAAATTCACAGCTGATTTCTTTGGTCAAACTTGTCATTAGTAACTCAAGATATAGAAGCAAGACCGCTTAAAAAAAGGTATTGTTTATGAGTGAAGAAATGAATAAATCTCCCTTTCTTTTAATGTTTCATTTTAATTCATTATTAATTTCAAGACTTGCTCAATGGAGAACACCACCGAAAAACTGAAATCCCCAAAACAATTACAAATTGAAAGAAAAAAAAAAAGTAAACTTGCAACTGGGAAAAGTCAGCTTAATTGTAAAAATAAAGATATTTTAAAGAAAGTGAGGCTTGTGGTATCACATCTAGTGGGAGGTGTCCTTGCCCGTGGCCCACATTTGGAACTAGATGATCTTTGAGGTCCCTTCCAACCCAAACCAGTCTATGATTCTATGTCTCCAGCTTAAATTATTTTCCAGATCATGCTATATTTATGTATATACACATGAAAGTACAAAAGGAACCTGCAAGCTACGAGATAAAAAGAAATGAAACAGTATCTCCTTGCCAGCAGGCACTTTTGTGGTTTATTCACATGAAGGGAAAAAAAAAAAGGGAGATGCCAGGACCTTCCTCCTGGACTCACAGCACAACTGGATTGTCTCTACATATTTATTGTGTTCTCAGAGCAAGGGCCCTCAAAAATACAAGTTACCTAAATTCTTCATACCTCTTTTGTTCATTACTCTTATTTATATATATATATAAAAAGCAACAGGATCCCTGGTTTAAGCTTTAATGTTGATTTCTTGATGCTGTGTTGTTTAATCTCCCTACTGTACATCCTCCTTTCTGCTCCAAACTTCTCACACTGGAGCTGTAGGAACCAGAGCTCTGTCGACAGGACTAGAGCTGCTAGCCCAAAATGACCTTTGTCGAACCATTTTTTCTCCCATTTAATGAAATCTGACATCTGTGTTTTCCTGTATTAACTTTACAGGGTTAAAGCAACATGATTGAATCCTGGGTACCTAAATGCAACTCAAATAATCATCTCACATTCAGCTTTTCTGCCTTGAGAACTAGAGAACATGCTGTGTGGGATTTACTGCCTGCACACTGTGCTACTCTTCAAGGCCCCATCAACTCCTCGTTCCCCAGTGGCCATGGGATTTAAATCAAGTGTCCTTTCTGGACTCATAAATGAGTCCCAGTATCTGTCCCTGTATCAAATCCACGTGGCATTTTCCTTCACAATATCTCAAGGCAGGGAAGCAGCAATGTTCCTCTGCTGCCAGCTGGGAAAACGAGACACTGGGTGCTCATACAACACGAGGTGGACAAGGTGTAGATGTGAGATTTCCTCATTGTGTCTTATACCTATGGGTGATGAGGCCACTGCTGTGACATTGCTATGAAGTATAGTGCCACGAGATGTCCTACAGTACCTGACGTGAGCACAGGAGCTGGCACATATGACACAGTGCAAGACCTGTTAGGTGAGCAGATGGAGGATACTTCCATGACACCTCAAACAAGACAAGGTGCCTGCGTTTAAGAGATTGAATCCTACCCCCACTCACATCTTTAAAGCCAGGGAGCTATGAAACACCACTACAGAACTGCAGATTACTCAAGTTTCTCTGTCCTCACTCCCCCCCAGGAGATCAACTCTTTAGAAAAACCTTGGAGTTTAAGAAACAGCAGCAAAGAGATTGCTTTGTAATCATGAAAACTGGCAACACTGTAGATAAATTTCAAAATGGCAAAAGCTTTAGATACAAGCTCTTTATAGAAATCTCTGTTCCTTGAAGCTTTCCAGGTTGCTCGAGGGGGGTGGTCAGTAAACTGGGGTTTACCACCTTCTGTGCTATTGGCATCTTTATGACTGTTTTAGGTACCCTTGCAAATCTTAAATCACATTTCTCTTTTTTTTTTTTTCTTCCCCTTCCTCTTTCCCAGGCCACCACAGAACCCCCAAAAAAGAAACCGGACCCTGTCACTTCGGAGACGGTGGTGATCTGGGGGCTGCGCCTCTGGCAGGTGATTGGTATCTTTGCCATCTTTGTCCTGGCAGTCAGTAAGTTGTAATTCTCTGCCTTGCACCAACCACAGAACCACCCCAAGTAGGACTTGTTCCTGGAGGACTACAGAGCATGAAGGTCACAGGCTGAGGCTCTTTGGTCTCTGACATCACAGGGCCCTTCACCGAGGGGTTTTTGCAGCAGGGAGAGGCAGGTGGGATGTTTATAGGAACCACAGATGGGCCATCATGGCTTCATCTTGTAACATAGTGATCAACAGGTCCTAACTGGTGGCATCCCAGAGAAGAGATACTATAGGGCTGTGCCACAGCTGAGACTGTGTTCATCTATGGTACCATATCCAAGTTCAAATGCATGTCACAGCCATGGTTCTGCTCTGTCACACAACCACAGAAACTATACATGACCTCCTGCAGTGCTGTTGCACACTTTGCAACAAGAAGCCTCAACAGGTCTGCAGGCACAGCCAGATCTGGCGTGAAGGTCCCTAAGTCCTATTTCAGGTGCCAAGACATTCAACTTAATTTTAGCAGGGCTTTCAGGACTTAAAAACCTCCTTCTCTGTACCCAGGCTGTAGGAAGCTGCTGGCTCAGACCTGGTGACTGCAGTGGGATGGGATCAGAGACTCTCCCAGCATACTTTGAGGATCTGTCTGGATATGGCCGATTCCCTCACCTGAGTGTCTTCATCCAACTTCATCCCCTTGCAGCTCACTCTCTGGAAAGAGTGTAAACCAGCTTCACTGTTCATTGCAAACTATTGTCATGAGCTTCTTCACAAGAATATCACTTAAGACACTATCAGAACCCCGTCAAAATTCAAACAAAGGATCTTCTGCTCTCTCCTTGAGCCAACTATAACTTCATACGAAAGAATAGGTCAGTTTTATACAAGTCACGTGATAAATCCATTTCTTTCCCATCTTCTTGTTACTCTCTAGACTTTTGCAAACTGTCTAAATAATTAACTTCTTCCGGCAAATGAAGCTACACTGTCTCATCTACAATCTCCTTGAACATCCTCTTTGGGACAGGTAAGCAGAGGGACATAGTCCAGTTCCTGAAGGTAAACATCATCAGCTCAGAGAGCACCTCAAATCCTTACCCACCCCAGGAAGGACATCATCCAGCCACATGAACTTAGCTGCAGCTAAATCTTCCAGGCATTTTTTTTACCATTCTCTTCTCATTCTGGCTTGTGGCCCTCATTGCTTGTTAAAATTATTTTTGTGAGTGGACCAACAAAGCATTTTAAAGAGATGGAAGGATGGCCTTGAGTGCCTTGGCTTTCTGCATCACTTCTGCTCTCATTCCTCAGAAGTGATGAGCAATCTCCAAAACAGAGTGGCCACATGAGGAACAGCCACAGGTGATGCCAACTCTGACCTACATCAGCCACTGTTTGGGAGAACATGGGTTTGCTTGGGGAACTCTAAAAACATAGTATTGCAGAACAACTGCTTTCTAGTGTGCCCTGTTACTTTTTAATTTGCTGATAAACCCGCCTCTAGACATAGCCCTAATCTAATCAAAGACCACAGCAGTCCCTGTAGTGTTGTCTCTGGTGATATTGGGAAAATCAAGTCACTTATTGTTGCCACAGCTGCTTCTTTGGCAGCTGTAGGTAGCCTGTATCAGTCCTTCCCTGATAGCCTTCCTGTTATGTTCCTATAGAATCATTCAAGTTGGAAAGTCCTTTGAAATCATCAAGTCTAACCGTTAACCCAGCACTGCCAGGTCACCGCTAAAACATGTCCCTGAGCACCACATCTGCATGGCTTTTCAGTCCCTCCAGGGTTGGGGTCTCCATCATGCCCTGGGCAGCCTAGTCCAAGACTTAACTCTTTCAGGGAAGAAATTGTTCCTCACGTCCAGCCTCAACCTCTCCTGGTCCAACATGAGGCTGTTTACTCTTGTCCTGTCACTTTTTTCTTGGGAGGAGAGCCCAACGCCCCCTGGCTCCAACCTCCTTTCAGGGAGTTGTGCAGAGCCAGAAGGTCTCCCCTGAGCCTCCTTTTCTCCAGGCTCAGCAACCCCAGGTCCCTCAGCTGCTTCTCACAAGACTTGCCCTCTAGACCCTTCCCCAGCTTCCTTGCCGTGCTTTGTTAAAACCAGACACAGTTTAACCATGAATATTCACATGTTCAAAGCAAGCACAAGCATTGTCCTCTGTTTTCTTTTCCCCTCGTGGCCCTTTCTGGGCAAACACCACACCCTACACCTGAAGCCTGTGGGATAACTACTCCTACAACTTGCCTGCTCTCCATCAATGAAGCCTATGCTAATTCATGACATGCCACAACACCCTTTGCAAACAATCACAAGAAACTCCAGGAGCAAAGGTGGCCAAGATTTAACCCAAGTGACTCCATGCACCATGTGAAACAGGCATCAAAATGAACAGCAGGAGCTTTAGAATTCAAGCAGACTGGTGAAGGGGTTTATTTAGCTTGTTTTTCTTGGCTTGAGGGCATCAAATTGTAAGTCTTTTTCTTTTTTCCCCCCAGTACGTCTAATTGTTTCGTTGTTCATTAGAAATCATCTCCAGCATTACCAGGTTATTTAGAGTTAGAAGCATGGAAAGGCTCCTAATGCTGGCAAACCAACACATCAGATGGTGCAGTGAGAAGAAAAGAAACTAGTTTGGGGGCTTGCTTTGTTACTTAAAAATATCAGTAGCAAGAAGCAAAATTCATGAAAATTTACTCATCATCTGAGAGCCCAGAAATTAGATATATTCATGTAAAGAAAGTTAGAACGTAGCTATTTAAAGTGCCGAGAGCAGTGAATGATAAGAAACTGAAATACCAAATTAAAGGACCTGTGTTTAGACAGGCAGACAAGTAGTTTCAATGCAACTCAATAAAGTAACAACTGCTTTGAGGTTCAAGTTCCCACTAACACACAGGTTATCAGACCATGAGGTTAGCCTGCTGCAGATATATATCAGTGGAGAAGTAGAAAAGTATTTTCTAGGAGGTCACAAGGTTCTGCCTGTGAGTCATAAATAGATTCACTGCATCACGACAGGTCTTGGAGTCAGTTTATGGCTCTACTGCTCTATTACAGCCTTTTTTGTTTGAAGAAGCTCTCTCGGGGTGAGCAGAGGGGATTTGGAAGCAACTGCAGCAGCTCAGCCACCTTAATGAAAGCAGCAAGTATTTGGCAAAGACACCAACTATTAACCAAGCCTGTGATCCAAGTCAAAACAAGACAAGTTCAAACTTAATGGCATTGGAATAACCAAATCATACAGTCAGTTCTCACCAGTTTCTCGTATCTTGCCCCAGCAACATCATCCTCTTCCCTTGCTTTGCGATCCCCAAAGCATTGATGGTTCCCCAGCTTTACCAGCAGAGCTTTACCTCTCAGGAGCAGCCACAGGTTTTTCTGTGAATGAGCTCTTGGAAGCTCCCTTGGTATCAGTCCAGAAAACCAGGCAATGTTCTACTTTTGTAATGGAACAAGCTGGAGAAGAGCTTTACTATGGCTTCTTTTCCTGGTTCCAGGAATACCTTCCCAGGAAAAGTAAGAGAGTAGCACAACCTTCTAACAGCACTAACCCTCTGCGTTAGGAGACAGAAGAGCATCCTTTGCAGGGCTTCTTAGGGCCTGCACATGATCCCATTGATTTACCATCTCACCTTGTTATCAAGGCTTAAAGGGTGTGTCTCCTTTGTCTGTGAATTCAGGTGAGGAGTAAATGAGGAGAGGCATTGAGATACTTTCAAAGCTAAAGCCTCTAGGTACTTCACTGTAGGTAATTGTGGAGCACTTGAACTGGATTCCTTTCAGTTGAAATGGAAATAGAAGGTAGTTGCTCCAGAAAGGTATGGTCCCAGATATGCAGGCTAATTGCTAAGGGCAGCCACAGGACCAAAGTAGATGACCCCACCCCAAATCTTCCACACTCTTCTACCCCACAAAACTGCTCCTGCTGAGTGACAGGACTTGCAAATATCAGAATCCCAGCATTGGAAGGGACCTCTGGAGATCATCTCCTCCAACCCCTCCTGCTCCAGCAGGGTCACCCAGAGCAGGGGGCCCAGGATTGTGTCCAGGTGCCTTTGGAATCTCTCCAGAGAAGGAGACTCCACAACCTCTCTGGGCAGCCTGGGCCAGGCTCCCACACCCTCACACCAAACAAGTTTCTCCTCCTGCTCCCATGGAACCTCCTGGGTTCCTGCTTGTGCCCTTGTCCTGTCACTGGCACCACTGACAAGAGTCTGGCCCCATCCTCTTGCCCCCCATGGGCCCTTGAGCTCTTGAGCAGCATTGATCAGATCCCCTCTGAGGCTTCTCTTCTCCAGCTCAGCAGCCCCAGGGCTCTCAGCCTTTCCTGGGCACAGAGATGCTCCAGGCCCCTCAGCATCTTCGTAATATGAGCTAGGTGTGGTTTCCAACTCCTGCTCTTAGCAACATCCACAAGATGGCAGCATCGTATAAGAAAAGGCAGAAAAATTGGTCGACTCCAAAATTCGTTTTACTTTTCTCTTAAAAAAAAAAAGGTACGTCCACACACACCAGTGAAATGGGCAAAAAGTCTTTCGGGAGGTCTTCTAACTCATAAAGAAGGTTTCGGCTCAGGTTACAAACCAAAGGGATCAACTCCTACCTCCACCCAGCAGAGCCCAGAAGACATGAAATATTGGCACACCTTTAAGCAGAAGGCTTTGTCAAATCCATCCAGCTCTTTTTTCCTTTGTTTCTGATCTGTGATAGGATATGTCATGAGAGAAACAAAACTTTGGGAGTCAACCAGCCTGCAGTAGAGAATATAACTTAGTAACACATGCAGAGCATCATTCAGGTGATGTTGGAGGCAAAACTCTCATGGATGTGTGTATCATTACTCATTTCTTATTCATCTACTGAGAGATCAGGAACATCACATCTTTTTGCTACAGCTGCAGGACTCACATGACAGCTCATTTTTAAAGCAAACACAAGATCTACAGGGAAAAATCTGTAAAGAAAGGGAGGAGAGTTTCTCAGGTACCACACACACAGCAGGTCAACGTTCCTCTTGCTCCTCTGCCCCCAAGGTTAGCTCAGTCATCAGGTGCTTGGTTAAAGGAAACCCTTCCCTTTTGGATGTTTAAATCAGGTAGAGCAAGGGCCATGAGTCCTGAGAATGTGCCTTGAAATCCTTATCAGGGCTGCCTCTCAGCACCCAGCATAACACAGCTGCTCAGGATTGCTCCTCTGAGTGCTGGTTGATAAGCAGAGAGACTCCTTGCAGGGAGGAACTGAGACAACAGTTGCACCTGACTTTTTCTTGGAGCGGCTTTGATGAGACAACAAGAGATAACTGAGATGAGATTAGCTGCCAGGAGGAACTGATTCACTCAGGAGCACTGCTATCTGGTCTTTAGGTCCCTTCTTTTCTTCTTTTTTTTTCTGGTGAAAGCTGGAAACGGGGAACTGAAGCCCAACACTATCACCCTGGTAGGATGGGATGGAGTCATAACCTTGGAATCTTGCACAGCCTGTTTCATCCACAAAGACTGAGGACATTGCACCACAAATATTACCCTTGGCAATAATTTTGGTGCCAGGTCCTCAGTCTTTGTGGATGTGACTGAGGAGGGGATGGTCCTGATCCATCCCTGGGAAAGCCAGAAGCTGGCCCAAGGCTTGCCCAGGGTGCCCTCCATTGACTCACCCTTTGGCATCACAACCACCATCAACACTTCTAAGCAGCCCTGTGGGCTGTTAGTTTTCCTCTCTGGACGTTACTTTGATTTCAAGGTCTGATGGTTTCCATGTTTACGTCCACCCCCAGGTCTGTGGGCAGCAGCCCACCAGGAGGATGCAGGCAGCACCTCTTTGAGTAATGTCCCACTGATTTCTACAGAGGCAATCCAACAACTGGGTCTGGATGCAGGGCAAACTGCCTCCACATCCCTGCTGGCATGTCCCCTTGGAGTGAAAGGCGTGAGTAGAGGGGAGAGGGCACAAAGCGTGCGGTGGGAGAAGGAACAGTGCTGTGAAGAGGAAGCAATGCCTCTCAGCTCCTGCCCAGAGTTCTCCTTCTGTACCATGCCACTTTGATGTAGAGTGTCAAACAGAGGTATTTTGGATACCGTAGGCAGGAAGAGACCCCCTTCTTCATCATCCTGGTTTGAATCTGTACTCTCTGGAATGGGTAATGTGAGGGAGAAGGTAGGATGGAATTGCAACAGGAGGTTCCCATGTAGGGTGGGGTTGCAGCAGAGCAGTTACTACATCTCACTGCCATGTTCCAGGCATAAACTCATGCCTTGTGCTCAACTCAAACCGATGACCAAACTGGCTTTGGATGATACCTAGTTATCATGCCAAGGAACTCCTGAGCTTCCTAAGCCAGCAGTGGGCTTTAGGCCACCTTGTGTCCATGACTTTTGGACCTTTAATTCATTGGATGCTGATGTTTCCGTGGCACCAGAACAGGCCATGGAAGCAGGTTTTCTCACTGCACATCCTTACACATAGTCTACACCAGGCCTTGTACTACTGGGAATTAGGAATTACCTGGATGAGGAGTGACAAAGTAGTGGGCTGAAGCAGAAGCTGATTGCGAAAAGTAGGAGGCTCAGTTCTGATCTCGCTTTGCTTATCTTTGTGTCCTTCTGCAAGACCTACCAGAGATGGTCTGCCACCAGGAGAGATGTTTAGGTGTCACAAATGCAAAGCTTTCGCTTATTTGCCTGCATAAACCAGGAGTCTTTCCCTTCAACCTGCCAGAAGTTTGAGACGAGTATAAAACAGCGTGACAGCACGAGGGAGGGAGGCTCACACTGAACAAACGTGTTCCCAGGAATCAAGTACTATTTAATGAACACCAACCAAGCTGTTAAACGTCTTGAATGCAATTAACTGGGCGCAGTTTAATTTGAAATGTTAGAGGTTTTATTTACCAACTTGCTGCGGGTGTTGAAGTATAAATGCCAGGCAAAAGATTTACATTGTTAAATAGCCATTACTTTTTGGATGGCAGAACTACCCAGATGTTTCCATTAATGTGCAGAATTTCCAGTGAGGCACAGAAAATTTAGGCTGGCTCAGGGATGTTTCACACGGTGCTTTCTGACAGAGCCTTTGGCATCCATCTTCATCTACATCACCAGCAGCCCCGCATATGAGAAGCACTAATCAGGGTGCACAGAATCATAGAATCGTTTTGGCTGGAAGAGACCTTTAAGCTCATGGAGTCCAACCATTAATCCAGCACTGCCAAGTCCACCACTAAACCATGTCTGTCAACGCGACATATCCATGGCTTTGAAACCCCTCCAGGGATGGGGACTCCACCACTGCCCTGGGCAGCCTGGGCTAGGCCTTGACAGCCCTTTCAGGGAAGAAATTGTTCTTCTTGTTCTTGTCTATGGCTTTATGGATCTGAAAGCAGAATCCAGATTTGCAGCTTTCCTGGGCAAACCCCCTTGGTTAGCTCTCCATGTTCTGATTTGTTATGACTATTATTATTTCAACAGACGACCATAATTTTAATTCCTCTTTGCCTTTCGTGTGCCATTTCATGCATGACACTGCCCTCGTGCAATTTCTCGACCCAGTGTAGAGAACTACCGCAAGCCACCATCTCACACAAAATCCAACTAACACCAAACAATCGGGATTTTGGAGATTCCAAGGGCAGGCTAAAAGCCAGCCCATATCCCTACTTCTCAGCTGGTGTAAATGAATGTAGGTAGCAGCCATATGTTGCTTGCGATTAATTATTAGTTTGTATCCAAAGGACTACATGGGGTCTGGGTTTAGATGGGTCTGAGCTGCACAGATTAGATCCAAATCTGGTTTTGATCTTCCCAAATCACAAGGTTAGCTGTGGGTGTTGGGGTCCTGGGTTTTATTGCTCACGCTAATTTGATAGAAAAGACAGGCTCAACTTATTGAGTGTTTTTTGAATAAATGCCTGACAAGGGGTATTGCTACTTCTTATGGAACAATCATCCCTAGATCTTGCCTCACTCAGCTGCAGTGTTGGCTCCTCCTTTTCACAGCTCATCCCTTTGCATGGGGACAATGGGGAGGGTTCAGTCCCAAACCTCTCACCCGCTGGGATGGTCACTCCTGCTCCCAGCCTTTAGGATGGGATAGGGGGGAAAGAAGGTTAGAGAGCTCCACCTTAGCCTTGGGAGCTGTTGCACCAGGCATAAAAGACCTCAAGGAAGAGACAGAGAGCATAAGCAATCAGGAGCTTTTTTTAATTAGGGCTTGTGTTAATTAATAGCTCGGATTATCAGCCAAAAATCTAATATGGACTTTGTCACCGTGATTCATCTTGCCTATCTAGAGACGCCTTCAGGGTAGACATCTAGAGTGACCAGATAAGAGAATAAGTGGGAATAATTCATGTTTGCTTTAGATGTCTACCTAAGGATGAGATGACCTCTGTCCTCAAGTGCCCTGGATGCCTTGTCTGGATCTACAGGAGTGCTCCAGCGAGTTCCCACTGACTGCTCCCAGACCTGCTTCTTTTTGTCCCATGTAACATTTTCTAGCTAAGAAATCTAACTTTGCTCAGGCTAAAAGTTCCTAAGGAAACATTTGTTCTGATGAGAGGTCCAGCCCTAACTGATGTCTTTCACTGGTGAGCTCAAATTAAATACAAAGTAGCTGCTGTTAAAGCTCTCCTCCTTTCCAGTAGACAGGAAAATAGAAAGAAGAGAGTGAAAAAAAATAGAAAAAAAAGAGGTGGAAAGAGCCATGCAAGGAGTTGGCTGAATCCATTCAAACAAAATGCAGAGAATGACGGTGGAAGCAAGGAGCTACAGTTGGGAGAAAGGAACGTAGACCTCATATACAGAATAAACAAGCATTCAGTGACTAAATCATAGTTAGTAAAATTTAGTAACTATTCTCAAAGCACTCAGTTAAGCAGCACAGTTCAGGGTGATGCTGCAATGCAAAGTTATTTGAATGTATTAATGTAAGTTACTGAGAGGTGGGAAGGTTTTTTGACCTCTGTGCTGCCCTGGTGAGATCCTTGTGCCTAGGTAGGAAACCAAATGCTGAAGAAGCAAAAGCTTGTGAGAAAAAAAAAAAAAGGGGCCAAAATCCTCACCTCTGTTTGACGCCTGGAGAAAGGTCTTCAAACAAGAGTCACGCTGGACACACTTTTGTTCAGCTTGTTGGAAAGAAGATCAAAAGGCCACTTGATTGCAGCATTGAAGGACTTCAGAAAAAAAAAGAAGAGAAAACAAAAAGTGTTTAAGATCTTTTTAGTCTAGTGGATAGAGGTGAGAACAGAGTCTGGAAATGAAAACCAGGTCAATTCAAATGGGAATTTGAGAAATAAATGTGGCAAGGAAGGTGATTAAACACACTCTCCACCCCTTACCAGCTCTCCCCCAGAGTAAGGTGGGATTCAATCCAACACAAGTTATTTCACTCAGACAGTAATTAAAGCTAATAACCTGTGTGATGTGCAGAGAGTTCAGCTGATGTAATCCAGTGGTGTGGACAGACCCTCATTTCCAGACACCAAAAAAATATCATGTGTAGAGGTGTGCCCGAGCTTGATGGCTGAGCAAATATTGGAGGACCCTGACCCCTTGCAGCAGTTCTTTCTGCATATCCTCAGGGTGTTTTACAAAGCTGGAAATATTTAAAAACATTTCACTCGAAGTCATATTGACACAACTATTGGGACCACAATCTAGGTCTCTTCATTCTTTGGCTCCTATTTTTGCATGATAGGAAATTAGTATATTAATCCAAGTAACACTTTCAAGGTTTTTCTTGATAAGGTAGGATAAAATATAGGGCTGAGAAGGATTTTCAGAGGGCATCTAATCCATCTCCAACCTCGACATGAAATCTGACATTTTTACCATCCACGTAGCTCTGTTTTCCAGAAGAAAGCAGATCCCAAGTCCCCATTGCTGCAATCTGATCCCAAGCCTGAGCTGTCACAGCCAGGATGCAGTTACGTGCCCTGTGGATGGTTGCACACCATCTACAGAGGGAAAGGCTCCTTCTTCTGCAGCCCAGCTCTTCTGAGGCACTAGTGGCTCAGTAATGGCTCTAGTAGCAGCAGTGGCATCTTTAAACGAGGTGATTCAGGCACCAGCATCATCTCAGCATCTGAGCACTCAGGGTGGACCAGTCCTGCAAGCAGCCACCCCAGAGCCAATTTGCCTAAGAGTTCAGTAGCCTTCACTGATCATGTCATTATCAAAATTAGCCGGTTACTAACACTGCCAGGAGTAGCTTCAACACCCAAAACACACTCCTTCTTTCCTTAAAGCATCATTGTAGCCCGATAGTGACAACTCTCCAGGCTTCTCACAGAACATTTAAACACAAGTGCTGCAGTTAACTTGCCATTGAATAAATCTGCATGAATTGCCTCCATTATTAACAAGGGAAGGGCTGCCTAATTAACTCAGAGCAGCACAGGCTACTTTGTAAAATTGTTAATTAAATGCTTCATTGGCAGACTGTGGGTTTTTTTCAGCTTCAAAGCGAAGAAACCTACTGTGTATTGCAGCCAATTTCCATTCAATTTATAAAACTGCTCCATTCTCAATCATAGCTCTGTTGAAATACTGCGCTAAGCAGTCTCTGGAGAAGATATTTCATTTACATCTTTCCCAGCTCCAAGGAGAACCAAGTTGTTTCTTCCCTTCTTCTTGTTTGGTTTGTTCGTTTTGTTTTTTTTTAATTTACTGCCCAGCTAAACTAGAAGAAACTGTGTTACTGTTGATGAGCTAAATTCACTTAAGTGAAATGGCCACATGGATATTTCATTTAAGCCAGTAGAGCTCCTTTCACAGTCTTTGGCATATGCTCTTCAATTACTAAAGAAAATATTTTAGTTTAAGCCAGTGGGAGTAACCAGTCCATATTTAATCGCAGGCATCTAATTGTTTATGATGGAAATTGTGTTTAACATTTGCTCTGTTGCTGTGCTTCAGATGAGAGCTTTCTGGGGCCATTTGTCAGCTCCTCCAAGCTGGATAGTGTTGGATATGGATATTAGGAAGGCATGGCCCCTGTGAAAATCATGAAAACACGCTGAAAATCCAGAAAGGAACAAGCCTCAGAGCTCTTCATTATTTCCCAAGTCAGGGTTTTTTAGTATATGCTGAAGAATTAAAATATATCACTTAACTCTTTGTCATCACAGACAGCAAAAAGTTGACTCTTTAAGAATACCCATTTCATAAAAGGCCATCGGGTATTTGATTCCGTCTTGAAAAATTACATTTCGCACGATCAGCCTGACAGAAACAACGAAAAATGATTTGAAATGTTGTCAGCTTGAATCTTCAGTGTGGAAAGAGAATACCATGTGCAGGATCAGACCTGATTGTTTCATTTAAACCAGAAATGTTCCTTCAGAACGGCTGAATTCAACCGTGTGCGTCAGGTAACTGAAATGCAGAAAAAAAAATAGGTAAGAAAATTATTTTTAGAAGCCAAACAGCAAAGCAGGCCACAGCATATTGCTGGAAAATAAAAAGCCTGTATTTTAATTGTGCAGCTCATGGAAGATACTTGTTATCACAGTACCACAAGCTTATATATTATTAATACAGAAAAGCTGAGAAAATGGAGAGAATTGAAAATTACTCCACTGCATTTTGTCGCACAGGATGTTTCTTTTTTTGCTTTATGTGGTTTGATAGCAGAGGAACCACAAAGAATGTCACAGAATCCCAGAATCCCAGCATGGTGGGGATTGGAAGGAGATCATCTTCTCTGGAGATCATCTTGTCCAATCCCCCCTGCTCCAGCAGCTCACCCAGAGCAGGGGGCCCAGGATCGTGTCCAGGTGCCTTTGGAATCTCTCCAGAGAAGGAGACTCCACAACCTCTCTGAGCAGCCTGGGCCAGGCTTCGACACCCTCACACCAAACAAGTTTCTCCTCCTGCTCCCATGGAACCTCCTGGCTTCCACTTGGTGCCCGTTGCCCCTTGGCCTGTCACTGGCACCACTGACAAGAGTCTGGCCCCATCCTCTTGCCCCCTGCCCTTTAGACATTTATAAACATTGATCAAATCCCCTCTGAGTCTTCTCTTCTCCAACTCAACAGCCCCAGGGCTCTCAGCCTTTCCTGGGCACAGAGATTCCCCAGTCCCCTCAGCATCTTCATAGCCTCCTCTGGACTATCTCCAGTAGTTCCTCGTCTCCCTTGAGCCTGCTTTTCTGAAGACTAAACAATCCTCTTCCCCTCAGCCATTCCTCATAAGAGTTTTCTTTGGGCAGCTTTGGTGCCCCTTTTGGCCACGCTCCAGCCCCTCAATGTCCTTCTTGGAGTGAGGGGCCCAAAACTGAACCTTCATCTCCGTTAGAACGTTAAACAGGGAGCCCAGCTCATGATTCTCATGTAGAAACTACCTTTTTTGTACTTAGTAGTTTAAAAAGAGTAGATCTGTGAGATATAGAACCACTCCTGCTCCTTCCTGCAGGGCTAAGCCAAGTACTGTGCTATTGAAAGGCATTTTGCCCTTGATTTTCGATGGCCAATCTCTTTGTGCTTTACTTGGAAGCTAACCGCCTCATCATTTATCAATCTCCAGGAAATACGGTGCTAATTTTCCTGGCAATTTTTTTTTTCTCAAATGTGAGTAGAGGATTTCCTGCCTTAGCTGAATTCCAGAGTGCTTTTAGGAAAACAATAGATCTTGATTTAAAAGTGGTTAGAGAAAAAGCACGTATCCCAGTAAATTGCTTCTCTGCTTGCTGTCACTGTTAAAAATCCATACTTACATCTAGTCTGACCTCACCTTGAGTCCTTGCCCAGCTACTGGGTATTTTTTTGTCTTCTAACCTGAAAAGGTCTGTGCCATCCATTGGTTGTGACGTAGCTGAAGCAGGCTCTGTGGAGAGGTGCACAGTGAAATTCAGCTGCCCTAAACAGCAGGGCAAACCCAGCTGTGTGCTTTCCAGATGTGGTACATTCCCCACTTGCAAGCTGCCAATAACACCATATGGGTACCCCCTCTACTCCACTCTTGTGAGATCCCACCTGCAGTGCTGTATCCAGCTCTGGATCCTCCAACAGAAGAAGGATGTGGCCGCATTGGAGCAGGTCCAGAGGAAGCCATAAAGATGATCAGAGGGCTGGAACATCTCTCCTGTGAGGACAGGCTGAGAGAGTTGGGGTTGTTTAGCCTGGAGAACAGAGAGGGGAGACCTTCTTGTAGCCTTCCAGTAACGGAAGGGAGCCTACAAGAAATCTGGGAAGGGACTTTTTACAAGAGCTTGTAGTGATAGGATGAGGGTTGGTGAGTTCAAATTGGAAGAGGGTAGATTTGGATTAGAAATTAGGAAGATGTTCTTCATTGTGAGGGTAGCAAGACACTGGAGCAGGTTGTCCAGAGAGGTGGTAAATTCTCCCTCCCTGGAAGTGCTCAAGGCCAGACTGGATGGGGCTTTGAGCAATGTGGTCTACTGGGAGGTGTCCCTGCCCATAGCAGAGGTTTTGGAACTAGGTGATCTTTAAGGTCCCTTCTAACCCAAACCATTCTATGATTCTGTGAGCTCAATTACCCTCAGCTTGTTGCTGACTCTCATGGAAGAGCAAGGATAAAAGTATCTTGATTGCTTATGAATTACAGCTTATTACCATTTCATGTTCTTTTAGGCAATTCCCTTCAGCTTCAGTTGTCTTGTCCTGTGTGTGATTCCACAGCACCTCCACAGCAAACTGTTTTGGGATCTTATCAATGCTTAAAAACATCTAAAGGGCAGAGGTCAAGAAGATGGGGCCAGAGTCTTGTCAGTGGTGCCCAGCAACAGGACAAGGGGCAATGGGCACTAACCGGAACCCAGGAGGTTCCATCTGAACATAAGAAAAAACCTCTCTGCTGTGAAGGTAGTAGAGCCTGGCACAGGCTGCCCAGAGAGGTTGTGGAGTCTCCCTCTCTGGAGAGATTCCAAAGGCACCTGGACACGATCCTGGGCCCCCTGCTCTGGGTGAGCTGCTCGAGCAGGGGGATTGGACAAGATGATCTCCAGAGGTCCCTTCCAACCCCCACCACGCTCTGATTGTGTAATGTGATCTCTCTTAGAAGAGGCTGGACAGGTACAGGAGAAAGTTTTAGGCAGCAAAATTTACACCAGCAAATGGTCTGTGTTCCTGTATTGTGAAGGTTGTCTGCAAAATAGTTTTACTCCTGGCGAATGGGAAATGCTCGAACTTGGAACCAAACATGCAGATTATTTCTCTCATTTCATTGTATTGGCCTCAAAGGTCTAATACATTCCTCGTGGCGATGCAAAGCCAGAGGAGATTACCTGACTTTTGAAGCGTGCAGAAAGTTAGATGCTTGCTTCTTTCTCATAGCGTTGCTGTGGCATGGGGGAGCTCCAGTTACAATACGAGACAGAGCATGTAAAACTGATTGCACATCATCTTTCCAAGCACAGGGCTCTGCCTGCCTGCAGAACCCATTTCCATAAGGTATATAAGCAAGGTTAAGAACCTAGGTAGATTGGAAAGTTGAGCTTTTATTTAGAATAGAAGACTCCCTCGAACCATTTTAAAGATGCCCACAAAAAAACAACACTAAAGTTCATAGAGACCATGAGATCTCATGCTTCTCAATGTGTTTATGACCTGTTGGCCAACAAATTTCATGATTACCTGCATCCAATTTTCATTGATCTTTTCCTCAAAGTTGCTGCTTTGTTGTTGTCAGAAGTGGTACATGGATGAATCAATGATCTGCTCAAGCCTGTGAATTCCTAGTCTAGGAAACCAACCAATTGGTATTTCATGACAATGAATTGTCTGAATCACGGTTAGATTTGCAGATGGAGATTCTGAAATAACAACAAGGTTTAAGCATGAAAAGAAAATAGATCTCACTAAGAGTAAAAGCATCATCTGCCTCTGTAAGGCATGTAAAGAAGCCTGGCTCATGGAAACAAGTGTGATGGAATAGTAAGTGCATGATGGGGGGGATTTATGAGATCCAAGTATTTGGTCTACCCTAAATGGATTAGTATGGAAATTAATTAAGGCATATATTGAGCTCCTGTCCTAGAAATACTTTGGAGTGTTTACAGCATTTCCGTACCAAGCTCCTCATTGCTTTCTTCAGCTGGAGGTCCACAGCCCCAGCATTTACCTACCCCAAAACTGAGTGGTGAAGACGTTGTCAGGAACCTCTAGCCATAGTACACTGTCAAAGGGTAACAGTACATTTCAATTCCTGCTGTTGTTTCCAAAGAGATAATGAATTTGATTTCATAGAATCGTAGAATCATACGATCATGGAATGGTTTGGGTTGGAAGGGACCTCAAAGATCATCTAGTTCCAACCCCACTGCTATGGGTAGGGACACCTCCCACTAGACTAGGTTGCTCCAGGCCTCATCCAACCTGGCCTTGAACAACTCCAGGGATGGAGCATCCACAACCCTCCTGGGCAACCTGTTCCAGTGTCTCACCACCCTCAGAGTGAAGAATTTCCTTCTAATTTCTAATCTAAATCTCCCCTCTTCCAATTTGAACCCATTACCCCTTGTCCAATTTGTTGGTGCTCTGATGCTCAGAAACACCAGTGGCCCATATGGTTTAAGGCAATTGGTTTTGGTGGGAAAGACGTGCTCAGTCCTTTACCACACTCACCTAAACAGTGGTAATTCTTTATTTTCAGGTTTAGACTGTGTGACCATGTCCCTCAGGTGGGTAATTCCGCCGATGTAAACAGCTACTGGAAGAAACTCTTCTGAAATTATTTTTAGTTTCTGCAGTCTCCCCACTGCAACTGGGCCACCCTGTGCTACACAAAGATTTACTCAATAAACTGAATGCTCTTGATTCCCTCTCTCCTTTCTCAGTTATCACACTGTGCTGTATCTTCAAGTGCCGGATTCCCCGGACAAAGAAAGAGATTGAGGCACGATACGCTCAACGGCAAGCAGCCAAGACATATGCAGACAAACTGGAGACTGTGCCACCGCTCAACGAGCTGACAGAGATCCCTGGAGGTACTTCCCATTCCCACACCTACACAGGAGACCCATCTCTTCCTTTGGGGTTGCTTTCTGTATGCATAAATGCAAAGAGCTTGGTCCTCCCATAGTGTAAACCAGTGTGGCTCCTTGGGCACCACCATTAAGATATTGCCATGGCTGGTTAAACCTCTTCCTTTTTGTGGCAACAGGCATGGTCCTTTAGATGAAAGCGACAGTTTCTCCATTGGTACAATTCAGGGTTGCTCGTTTGAAGTTCATGCTTAAAATTTCCAGAGAGTCTGATTCATCTGAAGGGCCAGTTCCCGGGTTGGGGGATGTCAGTAGGAAGAAAAGGAGTTGTTAGAATTCCACGTTACCCATAAAAGGTTTGCCGTGTGTGGATGGCCAAGAGTATTGTCTGTCGCTGCTCTCTGCTGCTCTCACTCATCTTTCCTGATTCTGTACCCTAGGCTCTACTGAAACTCTCCTAACTCTCTCTGGTCATGTCCCGTCCAGACCTCTCAACTCCCTGCCTGTGGTGAAAGAAGAAGATGAAATGGCCCTGCAAGGAAATTAGGGGACTGCCTTCCTGTCTGTCTGTCTATGGCTTCTCTTTTCTGATGAGATCCATCATACCTTGGACTCTCTGCTTCTCAGTTCCCTCTCTGCGTTTGACCTCTGTTTTCTCAATGCGTTTTAATGAGCTTTTTTTTCTCTTCCCTGTGTCTCTGCAAGCTCTGTGATCTATAGCTTCACAGAAACTGGAGGTTTCCTTAACTCAAAATGTGATGCTTCAATCCATGAAACTGGTGAAAGAGGCAGACAGCGTAACTGTAGAAATTTGGTCCTACACTAGCAAAATACAGACCCACGTGCTTAACAGTAGGAATTTGCACATACCTCAGTGTTTCACAGGTGTTCAGACATCTCGCTATGCCTACACAATAAACTGGGGGTGGCCAAACCACTCCCTGGAGCTGAACACAATTGGCATTACTAAGCCCTTGTCCATACAGTTAAATTATCTTAACATCTTTGAAAGTCCAAGGTCATCCAAAGGTCTAGTTAATGCGCTCTTACATGTGTGAGCACTCGCACCTGGAAGTGCTTAGCATTGTATCCTTCAATTTCCTGCCCAAAAGACAAAATTGTGACTCTGTAAGGACCAGCTATGAGTAGATCCCAGAGGGTGTGTAGTATCATGCCTGTAGATAGCAGAAAACCAAATGCACTCATTTGCTTCTACGTTCTCTTCCTGCCTAGCTCTTAGTTGCAGAAAAAAAACCAATAAATTGAGGGTGAAAATATCCAGAAGAGACAGAAAGGATATTTGGGCGGCAGAATGTTTCACCCCAGAACGCTAATAAATTTTGATCTCCTGTAAGCAGTGTTTGCATCCAACAAAGATATACATGTAGTCCATCCAAAGGCTGGCTGCTTTGGTGTAGATTTAATCAGATTGTGGCAAATTATTGCAGCATGAACTCATGAATAAATTACCACAAGAATGCAATTTATGGGAACTCAGCCACACCATAAAGACTGCCTAAACTTTTTTCAAGTGAAATGTATAAGTTGGGTAGCTGACCACCCTTTGACCTTTGAGAATCCCAGAATTATGGTCCTGGAATCATGCAGGGTAGGAGACTGGTGGGTAAAATGTTGTTGAGTGGCTGCTGATATCTGGTAATGTCTCGTGAATACGTGTTCTCTGAAGCCCCTAGTCCTTTGGGACTAGGCAGATATAGATCTGCTCAAGGAACTGGTACTGAGGTGGGGGTCATCTATCCACAAGTACATCATCCACATCTAGGGAGAAGTCTGCATCAGCACTGCTTGTCTAGACTTTGTTCCTTTATCCATTAGGGCCAATAAAAAAACTGTGATTCCATTCATGATAAGGGAGGTGCTAAAGTGGAAGAGGTAAATTGTGCCTTAAAAATCATCATAAAATCATAGAATGGTTTGGGTTGGAAGAGACCTTAAAGATCATCTAGTTCCAACCTCCCTGACATGGCAGGGACCTCCCACTACACCAGATTGCTCAAGGCCCCATCCAGCCTGGCCGTGAACACCTCCAGGGATGGAGGATGCCTCTATCTCTCCAGCCTTGGGGACACAAAAGGACTGGCTTAGCTGTCCACATCTAAACTGTAAGTTGCACAAGCTACCTGTGATCAAACCCACAGGTTTTCCCTCCTCCCGAGATCAGTGTTCATCCTGTCCTTCAGAAAGTTTCACCACATCATTTAGGCCTTGAAACAGAAAGTATGTGAACCTTTGGGCTTCATCTCTGTGCTGCTGTTTTCATCTGTACAGAGTGTGATGCTCTGCCCTGTTGCCCCACTGGCACCTGGCAACTCACCTTGATTTATGCAGCCATGAAATATGACGTATGTATTTGTTGACTATTTATATAGACTATTTATATACTTACACAGTGACAACCCCTCTTAGACCCAGTCAAGGCCAATGAGATGACTTGAGTGATTTTACTCACTGAGTGGCCATTAAATGTGTTGAAGATTTCTGTGTCAAATGCTATTCATCATTAATATATCACAGCGCTTAAATACTCTCATTTCTTGGCATTATTTTACACCATGTCACATTTACTATTCTAACTACCAAATGGCTCTCCATGCACTTTTTTGAGCGTCATATATGGCAAGCCATTTTACTGGACACAAATAAAATGGACTTTAGTGTTCATTGTGTAAAATATTATCTACAAATTAATTCATTTGTCCTCTGTCTCCCAGACTGTGGGTGAAGAACAAGCAGGACTTGGCCTTTGCTCTGGATGGAGATGTACTGTCTGGGTCCACAGCCTGGGAGATCTTTAAGTATTTTACTCTGAGGCTGGTGCTGCTGAAATTTTTGGGAGTTCACCTGGTTCCTACCGTATTTGTCCAGGAAGAAGACAATGTGTTCGAGAGTTTTAATTCCTGACTCTCCTTTTTTATATGTACATATGAGATGTCAAGATTTCCTTTGTGGCTGTAAGAAAGAGTCTGTGTTGTTCTGCTCCCATCTGTATGTAAAAATGAACTGCCAGTTCCCAAGGTCAAAGGGTGATATTGTATTTTAGTGTGCACACACTGGAGAATTATTTTAGGTAAATGTAACAAATTCGGGTTTCTTTGCCTCTGTAATGAATTGCTGCAATTTGAAAGTGACACCACAGACATCCATAGCGATGGGAGATTTGGGGCTGCTTGAACAGATTGGTGTCCAATGGCTCCGTGTAAGGGCTGAGACATCTCACCAAAGGCCCATGTGACATTACCTTCGAAGGCAGTTCACTCTCACCTTTCCATAGCCCATGACAAACATGAAATAATTTGACTTAGCCTGGGTGCCAGCTGAAGAAAGCTAAACAGTGGCCAGTCATCCTCCATTTGCTGAGGCCCCTCCCAGGTCATTGCTACATCTCAACTGATTTTAATTATTAAGTTGTGTTAACCTGGTTATCTGTATACGTATCCGAGTCCTGTGCTGGGATTTTCAGAGAAGGAAGTCATGCGTAACTTAACACATTTCCACTCATTTTTTTAAAACTTCACACTCTGCTGGTCTTGAGCAAAGGAAAAACTTTCCGTAAGGAATATATGAAATATGGTCTGTGCTTCAGTGTCAAGTTGCTGCCTGACATAAGCGTTCAGTGCATCAAGCTCTGACTTCAGAAATACTTTTGAGAAAATGAACCACTTCTAGTAGAAGAAAAAAAAAGAAAAACTTTTATGCTGCCAAATCCTTTGTCAGAATAATTAAAATCTGCAGAGTCAATGAAACATGGGCACTAAATCCAAGATATTCCTAAGTAAGAATATTCCATAAGTAAAGATATTGTAAACAATGGCTTGTTAAAACATTCCAAAACAGGGCTAACTATGCACTAGAGTTAATTGCTATATGCCCATGGTATGTTGCTGCCATTAATTATGTTGGTGCAGTTGGGAAGCCAGTCCCATGGTGGCTGGGTGTGGACAGGACATAAGCTAAGCCTCCTTTGTAGTCTTGTGCTGGGCAAGCCATCCCCTGCTTGTCTGCCTCTGAAAGCAAAGAACCCCAGCAGAACCCCTACTGTCCACTCTCAGCTGCAGGAGACATACTCCATACAAAAAGAATTAGAAAAGCAATAAAAAAAACCCAAACCTAAGACAGGTCTGTACTGAGTTGAGTGAGAGGTGTTTCTGTCCCTTCTTGTGGAAGGAGACAACTCCACATTGAATGTCATTATTAGGAGATGCTTATGAACTGTGCTTCTAACGTTCACAGATCAGTTCCTACCAACGGGAGACATTTCCTCTAATAGATCCATGACCCAGCTCCTGAAATTACCAGTTCTGCTTTATCCCTGTAGTGTATCTTCTTAAACCAAAGACCTAAAAAGCTGCTAGTCAAGAAGCAAAATATCTATATGGACAAAGCCCCAGTAGAAGTATTTCCCCTTTGTCCAAGATTTGCCAGCAGGGAGCAGGAGTTTTGCCCTCTTTCTGGCTAGTGTCGACCCAAGTTAATTGCTTTCTTCTTTTATCTTTCCATCCTTGCATACAGCTCAGGTTGCAGAAGAAAAAAAAGAAGAAGTTCCCACTGTATCTGGAAAAGTGGACAAGGCTCAGGCTAAGAAAGATGGATCCAAAAGCTCCAAGAAGAAGGATGGTGAAAAGGATCAGAAAGAAGGATCCAAGAAGGAAGGGAAGGATGGCGACAAAAAGAAAGAAGGAGAAAAGGGAGAAAAAGGAGAAAAGGGGGGAAAGGACACAACTGACAAGAAACAAGGTGGTGGGAAGAAAGGTGAAAAAGAATGTGAAGCAGCAAAATCAGGAGGCACCAAAGCTAATGGCAAGGCTGGTGGGAATGCCAAAGCTCCAGCAAAGAAGAAGTGACCTTGTTAAAAGACACTGCTGGCAGTCTTCTGGGAAGGGCATTGTCAAATTGCTGTGGGTAGAGCACTGGGAGCAGGTAGGACATGCTGTCCCCATATTCTCAGGTTGTTGAGTGCCACTGGATGTATGGATTTATTACCTTTTGAAGACCAAGTCACTGGTTTTTTTGTCCACCAAGGTAAATCATTTGTCTAGACAGTGTCTTGTAAATAAAATGCATTGTGCAGAGCTACGTGGTAACAACTGGGACCAAACTGCAACCTGGAGAGAGAATCAGGACTTTGGATAAGCATGGAACTGCACACAGATGAAGATCCAGACTATTGGGAGGACACAATTCTTTTATAATTTGTTCTTCTTGAGGACCATAAGGAGTTTGATAAATATATACTAGCACTCATCTCCTCCTAATAGCATTTGCATGTGAGTAATTTTAGGGATTCAGTAAATTCTGGATGCTAAACCCCAAAGAACAGAGTTTTCTAAGTCATAGCTCATGTGGTGTCTGAGAAGTGGCTTGGACACATAGGCAAAGTCTTACCTTCCCTCTCAGGTGCCTCTTTCTCCAGACTGCTGAAGGAAATACAAAGAATTGAACAGCTCCCAGAAGATTTATCCACCTTTTCCTCTTCTCTGATGAAAGGCGCATAAATTCAGCTGTAGGAGGATGTGCACAGAATGAAAAAAGCAGATTGCATCTGTGCTGCTGTAGGCAGTAGCTGTCCTCGGCTCATCAGCCCTTCAGGAAAAGGCAGCAGATGAGAAGAGCCCACTGGGATGAAGGGGATGTGAAGGTGCTCAGCAACTTGCAGCAGAATCTCAGGGGAGCAGGGCTGAAAGCATTCCTGTCTTTGCTCTCCCCCTGAGTGGTTTTGAAATGGGGGATTTTGCTACGCTTTTAGGTGGCTGCTCTTTCTCCCACCTCCTGGAAAACTCTGAAGAGCAGTTTTACCAGGAGCAGCTTTACTCCTAGTGTATTTTGTAAATATCTCAGCAATTTATGCCTTAAGATTAACAGCCATGGGGTGTTTAGCTAAAAAAGCTAATGGGGGATCATCTGAAAGCCATCGTGATGACTAAAGCTCCATCTTTTGTTTCTGCTGGGTACACCATCTCTGAGTATATACGCTGGCATGGCTTTGTCTACTCCATGGGGCAAGGAAGGAGTTACCTCCATGTTATGCTGGTTCAGCCATCATCATTTCATGCTGCCATCAGTTGCCTGATCACACAGGCCAACACTGAACTCAGCAACATCCCCTCACAAGTCTTCTTTCAGATAATGCTGCCGTAGGTTCTGTGGGCCCAGCTCCTCCACTGCCCACTGTGGTGCCAGCATCACCTGCTGGACACAACGGACAGAAATGGCTCCTCACAGGCCCTTCACATGGAAAGGCACCACTGAGAGAGCTCAGCAAGATGCAGCCAGCCCCAACAGAAGCCACACCCAACAGGAAGCTCTTCTAATGAAATGGCTCCTGGTTAATATAATCCTGGCCTCACCCACCACCTCAACCATGACCACCTGGGTGAGGGTGGAGCCACGGAGACACAGGTGGGCCAGGTTCTGCCTCTGGAACATGAAGCCAATAGAAACAACAAAACATTCTGCTAGGTTTTGACTCATCCACAGGTCAACTCCAACTTGGGGCCCACAACTCAGCCTGAGCACTTCACTCCAGCAGTTTATTCAGCTCAGGCCCCACAAGTTGGATTCATACTAATCCAACTGCTTTCTATTCACCCTGTGGCTTCAACAGAGCTGATCTATCACTGCAAAGACATTGCTCATTTGTTCTGGATTTCCTTTCCCCTCTCTCCTCTCCTACCTAACCCGTACTGATAAACCAGCAAAACGAAGAGTATGTTCTGCTGTGTTAATGAGGTCACTCAGCTCATAAAAGGCCCCAAAAGCACCAGAGCTATAAGCAGATTGGTGTAAGGCTGGACGAGCAAGGGTGGGAAAGATGTTCACAACCACAGAAATAGTTACAAAGAGCATGAACAGTTCACTGCCTCCAGGTATGATCTGCCATGAGTACAGAGAGAAGTCAGGGTGCAGAATTCTGCCTCTATATGCAGACAAGTGGTTGGAGCCCTAAATAATTTAAATAATCAATGATGAATTTCAATATGTGTGTTATAGACATGTATGCTGAAGTCTGAATCTCAGTCCCACCCTTAATTTTTGAAAGATGAGTGAGGATTGCAGCTTCCAGGCAGGAGCAGAGGACCTACTTTCAATTCCCTCCTCAGCCTGAGAGGTCGTGTATGTCCAGGTTTATGGCTCAGGATGACTCCTGGGCTATATGTAAGACCAGGAAAAGGACTTTTACCCACTTTTTCAGCTGGAACAAAAAGGAATGCAAGAGTCATGCAACCAGCTGGGGAGAAGGCAACCCTTCAGGAGCATGGGTCTGTAATACAGGATGTGTTTGTATGTGTACGTGTGTGTGTAACACCTCCTGAGGCGTCAGTTCCTATTAACACACCTTCACTCAGGGAGCTGCAGAGACTCCTAGTGCCAGAGTTAATGGAAGCACATTGATTGCAACATAGAGAAACATGACGAGTGTCAATCATTATATTCCAATTTCTGCTTTCTGCTGTTCTCTCCCTGTTAAATGGATTTCTTTCATAAAAAGTCACAAATAAAGGAGAGAAAGATTTTTAAAGTTGCCTTCAGGCCATACTCTTCACCTGTGTGCAGAGATGTCGCTCCCCGGGACCTACACAAGGTTGCAAGAGCTCACTGTGTACTTTGTGGGGGCTGAGTGGACGCTTATGTCTCCTAAACTCCAGTTCAAGCAGCTGTAGGATGGGATCCAGCTGTGATCTGGGCAGGGAAGACTGCCTTGCAGCTGGAAACACAATGTGGTGCTGTTAATCCTGCTATTAAAGCTCTTTAAGATGTGCAGGGTGAGGATGCTGGCTCAGTCTGTACCTATTTGGTGAGAGGGAAGAGGACCAGATCTACTTCTGATCCAAAAGCCTCAGTGAAGAGAATCTGCCCCTTCACTTTGAGCTCACTATCATAGAGTAAAAGAACTCTTTCCTTAACCCCCTCCTCCCCAATACAACCATGTCTCTCTCACACCAAAAGAAAAGAAGTTTGTGGTCATGTCTTAATGAAAAAACAGATGGTGCATTCAAAAAAAATGTTTCTTTTCTGAGAAGAACAGGCCAGGGGTCACCCTGAGGGGTCTATCAAGTTGCTTCTAAGTTGTCGGAGTGACAGTGTGTGTGTGGAATGAAGGGAAGACATTCCTGGGCATTGCAGACTCTCAGGAAAACATCCTGCAGAGCAAAGCTTGTCATAATACCTGAAGTGGGCATGGAGGGAAGTAAATTCGCAGGCATGGTCCAGAACTGGTGTGTTTTTCCCTAGCTCGTATTACAGTGGTCAGGTGGAATCTGAAAGCCAGATCTGGTTCAGCCTGGAGAAGGCTCCAGGGAGACCTTATTGTGGCTTTCAGGTATCTGAAGGAGTCCTGCAAGAAAGCTGAGGAGGGACTTTTTAAAAGTGCTTGTAGTGATAGCATGAGGGGTGATGCATTCAAACTGGAAGAGGGGAGATTTAGAGAAGAAGTTAGGAAGTTCTTCGCTATGAGGGTGGTGAGACACTGGAAGAGATTGCCCAGAGAAGTTGTGGATGCCTCATCCCTGAAAGTGTTCAAGGCCAGGCTGGATGGGGCTTTGAGCAACCTGGTCTAGTGGGAGGTGTCCCTGCCCATGGTGGGGGGGGTTGGAATAAGATGAACTTTAAGATCCCTTCCAACCCAAACCATTCTATGATTCTATGATCTTGGTGGGTGTAAAATAGAACTGCTGGAGTGGAGCACACTGGCCAGCTACAGCTTGGGAGCTGCTTTTTGCACCACCAGATGGAGAAATTGCGTTGGAAAAATGCCATCCACAGCTGCTGGAGCTTTGCAAGAGGAATCATTAGTGACAAGATTGGAGATACGCTGAATTCTCTGAAAACGTTAAATGCAACAACAAATCCCAGAGCCCAAAAGCAGAATTTAAGACCCAAAGCTCAGGCATCCAGGTGGTAATGACAGTCGCTCTGCTTTCATTAAATTAGGCTTGTGCATGACCAGGGTGGTGTGGAGAGAACAAACCCAGATATTACAGTGCCCGGACCAGGAAGGACTTGCAAGATCTCCTGCTTGACATATTCCATAGCTTTCCACTAGAGGGGACCTTGTTCTTCCACTGCGATGTGTAGAGATAGTTTTAAAAATAGTTTGGGCTGGATGTATTTTGTCGTATTTGTGGTGTTAAATCAAGCCTGGATTTGGCAACATCTGAGGCATGTCCAAAGAAGGGCAACAAAGCTGGGGAAGAGTGTAGAGCACAAGTCTTGTGAGGAGCAGCTGAGGGATCTGGAGGTGTTGAGCCTGGGGAAAAGGAGGCTCAGGTGACACCTTCTCACTCTCAGAAGCTCCCTGAAAGGAAGTTAGAGTGAGGTGGGATTGGTCTCTTCTTCCAAGGAACAAGCAATAGGACAAGTGGAAACAGCCTCAAGTTGTGCCAGGGGAGGTTTAGGTTCGATATTAGGAAAAACTTATCTCCCAAAGGGTTTATCAAGGTCTGGCCCAGGCTGCCCAGGGCAGTGGTGGAGTCCCCATCCCTGGAGGGGTTTCAAAGCTGTGGAGATGATCTTAAAGGTCTTTCCCAACTAAAACAATTCTATGATTCTGTGATTCTTCGGTCTAAATAAGACTTTCATGGCATTGGTTTATCTACCTGAGCCATCGTATCTCCTTCCGGCATTGTTCTTCCACTGGTTGATAGAGGTAAGAGTTCAGCTGACAGTAGCTTAATACCCCAAGGACATCACTGATCTAAGTGGCATCAAGAAAACAGTCATTGTGTTTGATGGATAAAACTTGAATCAGCCTAGCTAGGTGTCCCCAAGGAGTTGTGGTGAGGATCATAAGAATGGATGAGCAGGCCAATAGGAGGAGATGGGAAGCTGAAGGTTTTTTAATTTCATTCCTAGTTCTATTGGGAAAGAAGCTTATGGAAAAGCTGTCCACATTATCTTCCTCCTGCTCCCTTTTTCTCTTTGGTTTTGCTTTTAGTATTAATGAAAAACTATGCCTAGGTTCTGTGCTGCTCTACCAAGAGATACTACCCACAAGGGGCATCTATTGCTAGGAAATTTAATTATAGTTTTTCACCACTAAATTGCAACTTTCTCCAAAGGATGAAATCCTCTAGTGTACTTACAGCTGCCCCAGAGGCTCTCAAGAAAAAATATAGTCTTTTTTTTTCCCTCTCTTTGGGTACTTCCTTACACAGTAGGACTGTGAATAAGAACTGCTGTGTCTTACTGACTTCATAATACAGATCTAAATATTAGAAATATCTTGGTTCTGCTGTAAGAAAGTTAACTCTCTGTGCCCAATTCCCTTCAGAGGTGTAGCAAAGAAGAAATCTGGACCGCTTGTGCTGTCCTGATCACCTGGTTAGGCCCATGGAGAACAAACGAGGTTTTTACTCAGACTGGGAGATTCTCCCTTTCACCAGGTGACATGTGGAGCCCCAAACCTGAAGTAGAGCTGTTGAAACCATGTGCTTTTCTTTTCAGTGGTCAAAAAAAAGAAAAGAAGCAACCCCAAAATATTTCTAGGACTGTAGATGGAGCTTTGCATCTGTAGGTCAGGTTGGTCTTTATGTTACTGACATGGGTGAACAATTTCAAGGGGATAGGACTTTGCAGGCTTAAAGAAAAAAAACTCTTTTTTTCAGAAATAAGAGCTGNCAGGGATGGAGGGATATGGGGGGAGAAACTGGGGATTTTCCTGCAAATGCACCAGCCAGCTGAAAAACTTCATGAAGTATATCTCCAAAACTCTGAAGGTGTCTTAGAAATGCATCAGTCAATAACTCTGGCTCACCACTGTTCCTAGTTTCATATGGCCTTTTGGGTGGCACCCCCTTCATTTCTACACATAAACCCAAAAGACTTTTATGGTCCTAATATTTTCTAGCTAAACAAAATACATCTTCTTCGTTTGCTGAGTCCCTGACGTACTGAGTCCCTCAGTCTGGACTCCTGCAGACTGAGAATGTCATGCAGGGTAACTGGGGAGCAAAAGGCAATCTGCTTAATGTCAGAAGCAAAATAAGGGACAATAGATGGGACCTGAGCACTGATCTTGTGAAACAGGGCTTTGTGCACATTTCCTTCTTAAGATGCTCCAGGGATTTGATCTAAAATAATAGTGGCGAAGCCTCCCTGAACGTCGCTATCTTCTCTTTCCATAAAACTGCCTGTCAAAACAAAGTTATTTGCAGGGAGGTCATAGGACACAATGGAAATTCTCCTATTTAAGAAACAATGGAAAAGCATGTTCACTTTCAAGATCTGCCGTTGAGAAACTAAAGAGGTGATAAAGTGCAGTGGAGGAACTCTTTTTGCTTTGTGGAGAGTGAAGGAGGGGGGGTAAGGAAAACAAGACAGAAAGACTTTTGTAATCTATCTTTCCTTGGGCTGTTCCTCACAACCCTCTTGAGTCTGTGGTTCTAGGGAAGAGAAAGTCTCCTTTTACCTCAAGACCTGGAAAGTCCTCCAGAAAATCTTCAGTCCTTACCTGACCTTTTTGCCTTTCCTGGGCATTTCTGTGCTACCATCCAGGTCAAGAAGCTGGACTGCAGAGACCTTTGGCTAGTCTAATGCTGAAAGGATACTGAATTTTGGTGGGCTTTGGTCAGCTATTCTGTTCTTATGACCCCCTGTAGTGTGCCTTGCTTTCAGCCTGCTGCCTGCAGCCACTTGGTGCCATCATAACCAAGAACTTCAGTGCTTGGTCCTGCCTTGCTGTCTCTGAAAAACCAAGACCCATTGTAGTGGTCTCCACTGGACACTATTTCTAGCATTCAAAGACCTCTTGCCATCTCTTTGCCTTAGAAAAGTCTCTCTGGGGCTGACCAAAGGAGCTCTGGACTGTTTGCTCCTTGGTATGAGGAAGGATGGCTTTGAAACGAAACTCCCCGCAGCAGAAAGCCAGCTCTGTGCTTTGCAGTGAGGGTCTATCCCTTGCTGTGTGTCCCTCCTGTGTAACCTAGTGCTGCTCTCTCTCCATCCCAGCCTCAAATAGCTTGGCTCTGAAACTCAGTCACATCTTTTGCTTTGCTCAAGAGATAGGAAGTAGCTTATGGGGGGCTTTCTCCATAGGCAGTGCATTCAGAATACCAATTTAATGAGTTTATTTTACAGGCTTTCAAATATTCCCTGGCTCCATGCTATCACACAGTGGTGTATCTTGCTGATGCCAATGCCTCCATATGGGGATTATGATTTTTAAAAAATTCATTTTAAACATCCCTGGAGACTTTATTAAGACTTCCTGTAAGAGGACAGGGAGTCTAATACAGAGGGAAGGAAACAAGAACTTCGATTTTCATTAGAACAGGGCTTGACTTTATAAATGAAACGCACTCACACTCTCCCCCACCCTGTCCCCATCCCGTTTCCCCCCTCCCCAGCCCATAAAACAGACCCTTGGATCAATGCCCCATGTGTATAGAAAGAAAGACTAATCATTTAATTTCTGTGGCTTTCTGTTCAATGAGTCGCTGAGCTGGGAGAAGGACAGAACTGCTGTGTAGGGCACAACTCCCATCCTGGCTGGAATGTGCCGTCAGGGGCGAGTTGCTGGGGACGGCAGATGCATGGACAAGGGAGGGGACATTTTCACTGAGAGTCGCTTGTCTTGTGTGTTTCTGGTTATTAATGAAAGGGCTTAACACACATTTCCCCTTTTCATTTTCTCTCTCAGTCAGAGAGGTGAGAAGCTGGGCTGAGCTGACCCATGGCTGGTGGCATGTTGTTGAGAAGGAGATGCTGTCCATAGCCTTTGGGAAACCTCCCTCCTAGGGAACACAGATTATCAAGCAACCCCTTCAGCTCCATGAAGCACTTTCCAGGAGACATGTGCTCCATGGGAGCATCTTCACCCTGTGCAAGAAATAAGCATGTCTTTGATTGCCCCAGATCTGTTCTGGTGGGTCAAAATCAATTCTCTTACATATGTGTTTGGAAATATAGCATGAACTGGTTACTATCCATTACCACTCTGGAGACATAAAGTTGAGGGAAAGAGTCCAAAGGAATAATCATTGAATGCTGTCTCTCTTGTGGTAAATGCTAGAGCCTTACAAACTTTCTACTGCCTGCCATCCATACCAGGCCTGGCTCACAAGTTTTTCCATGTCTCTAGATGCACATCCTTAGGTCCTTCTGAAATCTTATCTTCCCCCTAAACAGGATTGGTTACATGATGGACAAGCAAGCTTCAAGGCTATGTAGCCCTTGAGCTCCAAGGGACAGGAAAGGAAGGAACAGATGCAAGTCAACATGGACACTGCAGAGACAGAAGCAAGCTGACCTCTTTGCTGGAATGGTCCTATCAGCCCATGTGGGGTTGTTTTAACAGCCAGCTGTGAGGAAATGAGCTGGATGGGGAGGCTGTGAATGCGGATTCCCAAGGGCAGATGTGAAACAGAGGAGTGCATACAGCCTGCAAACAAGCCCCCTTCCAGAGAGGGTTCCTTGAACCAACAAGGACCTAGGCCAGAACTTTCTTTAGGTGTAAGCAGTTGTCTGGGGCTTTACAATTCAGGAGGCCTGAAAGATGTGAGACATCCAGGCCTCTGTCCCTTACAGCAAAATAGCAGCTTGAGGTTGCTGTGCTGGACTGTGCACCTGAAAACAGTGGAAGGGAGATGTCCACAGTGGATATGGCATGGGGAGGGGGGCAGGACACTGTTTTCATGGGACTGGGGAGCTGCTGAATAGGTGAGGAGCATGGAATTGAGCTGGGTTTATGTGGGAGGGTATGAAGGGGACAGGAAGGCAGAAATCAGGGCTCTGATTTGGTCAGGTTTAGGTATGATATGATCAAGGAGGGGAAATAAAACTTTTTCATTGACTAAACAGTTGTATTTGCTTTTCAGAGAATCATAAATCATTTAGATTGGAAACATCTTAAAGATTATCAAGTCCAACCATTAACCCAGCACTGCCAGGGCACCACAAAACCATGTCCCTCAGCACCACATCTCCACGGCTTGGAAACCCCTCCAGGGATGGGGACTCCACCACTGCCCTGGGCAGCCTGGGACAGCCCTTCACAGCCCTTACAGGGAAGGAATTTTTCCTAATGTCCAACCTAAACCTCCCTTGGTGCAGCTTGAGGCTCCTGTCCTACTGCTTGTTCCTTGGACGAAGAGACTGACCCCCACCTCGCTACAACCTCCTTCCAGGGAGTTGTGGAGAGCCAGAAGGTCTCCCCTGAGCCTCCTTTTCTCCAGACTAAACAACCCCAGGTCCCTCAGCTGCTCCTCACAAGACTTGTGCTTTAGACCCTTCCCCAGCTTTGTTGCCATTCTCTGGACATGCTCCAGCCCCTCAATGTCCTTCTAGGAGTGGGGAGCTCAAAACTGGACACAGCTGAGAATATCCATCTCTAAATCTTGCTTGGAATCCTCGTTGTCTTACCTTGACTCCTTCCTGAGGTGCATATAAGTGGAGAAGGAACACCTGGTGAGACAGAGCTGTTTAGGAGAAGGGTAAAAAAGAACCTCCCACAGAGCTGGACAGCAATAGGGGAAAAAAAAATAGAAATTCAGAGCTAGAGGGTGCAGAGCTGCAGCTTCGTCTTCAAGGGGAACAGTGTGCACTAGCCCAGACAGCTGGGAAAGGGCAAAGAAGTCAACTGATCCAAGGAAGGAGATAGTAAGCAGCCTGACATATATATGGAAAAAATTTCCAGGGGGGAAAAAAAAAAAAAAAAAAAAGACCCAGACATATGGTAATAGTAGAAGCACAGATGTACACATCCAACAGCTTGACTTTCACAGTCCAACTACTGTGGGCCCCAAGCTGGAGTTGACCTATGAATGAGTCACAACCTAGCAGAATGTTTTGGTTTTTCTATTGGCTTCATGTTGCAGAGGCAGAACCTGGCCCACCTGTGGCTCCGTGGCTCTGCCCTCACCCAGGTGATCATGGTTGGGGTGGTGGGTGAGGCCAGGACTATTTTAACCAGGAGCTGATCACTTGGCAGGGCTTCTTGTTGGTTGTGGCTTCTGTTGGGGCTGGTTGCATTTTGCTGAGCTCTCTTGGTGGTGTCCTTCCATGTGAAGGGCCACTGAGCTGGCAAGAAAAAAAACTCTTCTCAACACCAATATATTTTGGATTTTTTTTAAGGGCAAATAGGAAGTTATTTCAATGGAACAATTTGTCCATGTCTGATGGGAAAGAAAGCTTCTGAGACCTCGCATCCTTTAGTTGTTGGAAATAGCGGCTCAAGAATTTCCTTGATTGCTACCGAATTGTCATGTACCAGCTTTGGATATCACAAAAATTGCCCTTCTAAGGCATTTCTGGAGCTGTTTCTGTATTGAAAAGCTGTACAAGGAAGATCTGTAGAAAGAGGATGCTCAGAAACTACTCTGCTGGGATATTTACCATACCACAGAGAAGAACCAGAGCCCATCACCTCGGTGTTCCAAAACCTGTGCATTTCTAAGGTTTGGGTTTACACCTAACATTTGGGAGATCATCAGAGGGATGCAGAAGTTGGGCCACATTTTGCTCTTCTCATTTCTAGATATACAAAACAGTGGGGCAGGTTATAAGCTGTTTCCAAGGAAGCTAAATGTGGGCAGTATAATTAAGAGAAAAAGAAAGAAAATCATAACCAGGGGACTAGTGAATGGAGGACTTTGGAGTGGTGGCACATCTGAGTTAATACCCACCTATCAGAGGTGGTCTTTGTGTACGTTTCCAGGTTAATCTCATTAAACAGTGCTTCTTAGCAAAATAAAATAGATACATAAATCCACCGGAGTTTCCACAAATGTATGTTCTTACATAATTCTGGTACATATGAAACCTAGATGTTAATTAAAGATGAAGCTTAGCTCAAGGACTGAATAGAAGCCAAGGCTGAGCGTGGTGGTATCATGCTGGAATAAAAGGTGGCCTTTTCTCTCATTGGGAAGTTCAGACTTAAAAGAAGAACAATAATGTCTGAGACAACTGACCCGAGCATTTTAGCTGGTGCGTGAAAGCTCCTGCATTTACCAAAGGCAACCCTAGGTAAGTAGACCAAATGTTGAGGTGAACTTCAGATTTTCTTCAGGAAGCCACTGTCCCCCTGTTCCTGTATTGGTCTCAGAGTGACTTCACTGTCCAATATAAGCTGTAACTGATGCCCTACATTTCCCAAACAGCATTTATTTTTTTTAGTTAGGCCCTTTGGAAGCATGGAACTGATTTGAGGGACACATTCCTCATGGAAAATCCTCAAGGGGACGCAGTTTCCTGTCCACAGAAAGGGAGTGAGTAAAAGTATCTGATCTGAGCCCTTCAGACAGCAATCATTCTCCTCTGCAGACTTGAAAAACTCAACGAAACACAAGAATTGGCAAGAATAAAGGAAATGTGACTTATGTAAGCACTGACCTGCTGTCTGCTCAGATTTTACCCATAAAATAAACCGTAAATTTACAATAGGTTTTAAGCCTAATGACTTAGACATCTAATGACTTAGACATTTAATGTGAACTTCAAGATGCTTGAAAATTATTCTGTTTTCATTTCAGATTAACATGTTCATTGGGGTGGGGGGATCCTATTTTAGCTACACATGGATAAGAAAGCCACCTAGCCTGTGTAGTTTGAAAAATACCCACCAGTGGAAATGAGACCTCCAAACACAGCTCTGGCAAAAGAGCCATATCACGTCTGATCCAATAATACAGTTATGATTCTTTCAACAACTTCTCCGCTACTTTGCCAAATCAGATTGTCCCACTGGCCAAAAAAATCTCAGAAGGCTGCCAAACCTTTTCAGACAAATCCCCTAAACTGAATATTTTATCCTGTTATGTACTGGAAAGAGATAAACAGAAAGAAGAGTCTATTTGATTCTACTTATGGAGCACATCCGCAGCAGTTCAATCTGAGGACTTTTAGAAAAGTGGTGCAGTTTGCATTTCAGTGGCGCAGGAAGCTAATGGCTAAGAGGGACTAAAGAAGATTTGGAGAAAATTAAACCCCTCTTTTATTTGGTTCTTTTACTTCGGTTCAACTTAAACACAGTTTTCCAAGCACAGTTTCAACATTCACACATCTGTGAGTAGGAAAGGAGCGGCTGGATGCAACCCCTTTGTTGTAGAAGAGTGGAAAATATGGAAAATGATGGGCAAGGGTTTAATGAATGCTGAGACACAGAGAAAATTACTGTGAATATCTGAGAAGGCTGATATGTCCTACATTTTATTTGGAGACAGTGGCGAAGGTCAAAGTGGTCCAGACAGAGGTGAGGAGAAGCATCAGAGAAGCCAAAATAATGGCAAAGAAAAATAAAACAAAGTTTTACCATACAGGATGCCAAGGAAAAGCATAGAAATAGTTTTTAAAAACCTCAAAGTTCACTAACTAGATGAAAGACATCTTGTGTTTCCTGATCCACTGCAGACAGAACAAATGAAAATGAACTTAATTATAGAAATAGACATTTAGGGCAGGTAGTAGAGCAAACTCAAAATTATGAGAGTAATGAAGTGCTAAGATTTCCCTCATTTTAGGATTTTAAGAAGAGGCTAGATGCAAATCATGATTGGGTTAGGTGAAGCTGATTCAATATTGGGGCAGTGACATGGAACTAGACAATGTCTTCAGTAGAAAGGTGGCATTTTTGTACACACAAGAGGTGCCAGATTTCTAGATCAGGCTAGAAGTCACGAGGCTTGTCTAAACAATTTTTAAAAATACGGCTTTGGGGATGCGCTTTTTCCCCTCCATATTTCCAGGCCCTGTTCTTCCAATACAAAGAAAATGGAAAAAAATATGGTTTCAAAGTTGACTTGAAATATAGAAGTCTTCTTTCTAGAGAAAATGAATGTCTTCTTTATACAAGTGATCAATCGTTCCAAAATTGAAGTAGTTTTTAAAAGATCTGGAGCATGGTTAGAACAAAAAAAGTTAACTCAAACCTTGGGACCAAGGACCTGTCCTGTCACCCGTTTCATTTTTGGCCTTAAATAACTACCTTCTCCTCTCTGTGTTGTGTCCACCAGCTCTGTAGAGCAGAAAGAGCTCTGCTCTGTTTCATGAGGCTCTTCATGGAATCATAGAATCATTCTGGTTGGAAGAGACCTTTAAGATCATTAAGTCCAACCATTACCTCAGCACTTCCAGGTCACCACTAAACTATGTCCCTCAGCACCACATCTCCACGGCTTTTCAATCCCTCCATGGATGAGGACTCTACCACTGTCCTGAGCAGCCTGGGCCAGGCCTTGATAACCCTTTCAGGGGTGGAATTTTTTTGCATATCCAACCTAAACATCCCTGGTGTGACTTGAGCCTGATTCCTCTTGTCCTATTGCTTGTTCCTTGGAAGAAGAGACCAACCACCTGGCTCCAACCTCCTTCCAGGGAGTTGTTGAGAGTGAGAAGTTCTGTCCTGAGCCTCCTTTTCTCCAGGCTCAACACCTCCAGGTCCCTCAACTGCTCCTCACCACACTCCTGCCCTAGACCCTTCCCTAGCATCATTGCCCTTCTCTGGACACACTCCAGCACTTGCTCACATTGATGGATGCAGTCTTGTGAGCAAACAGAGCAGACAAACCCTCTGAAATCTGGTTAAAAGTAAAGGGGTGGTAACATTGATTCTGGCAGCTGGGAATTTGTTTACACAGCGATTTCAGACATCTTCCGGGCCATCTTGAAAGCTGGGGAAAAGTCACAGTGTAGACAAGACTTCATTGTTCTTTCTTTCCTAAAATTAACTCACATTCTCCTGCTTCCCAGAAGTCATTTTGCCTTTATGCAATAAATATTGCGTTTTGCTGAAGAATTTCCCAACCCTCTTCATCACCACCTGTTAGAGGCTGGTTTAGGATGCCCCATGTTGCCAAAGCTAAGAGCTCAAAAAGCATGAGTCAGAACTCAACGCCCCACCATCTGAGCATATAAGATGCTTCAAAGCAGGTTCTTGGCAGCAAGTGAGCTCTAGGAGTCATTCCTGTAGAGTCCTGAAGGGCTGTGTTTGTTTTGAGTAACATACTTTGCTAAATAAGAAAACCCAAACCCAATCAGCTAGCCAAGAAACTCATCCTTAATGTCTAGAAACACTTGGAAGTTCTAAAATAATAAACCAAGAACTTATCCCTCCTTCCAAACTCGTAGTATTTGATTTGTTTACATCTGTACTAATATATTAAAAAATATCAAGGAACTTCCCCCAGTGCAAGAGTTCTGTCATCCACGCAGGTAATTTCTTTTGTCCCTGGCCAACCAATTAGCAACCTTCCAGCTTTTGTGAAGGCCTTTCATGGGCCTTTTTTGAGGTTTGCACAGGCCAAGGACTGTTCCTAACGTGCAGTACATGAAGACGTCCTGTTTTAGGTTGTCACGACCTAAAAGTAAGAGTAGAACTCAGCTGCAGGGTTGTAGGCCACGCTGTGCTGATTGGCCTCAGGACCATTTTGCTTATGGATTCGGATGTATCTCTGCCCAGAGTCAGGTTCACACCAAAGAATGTGGCTAGAGAACATGGAAGTCTCCTGTCTTGGCTCACTCTCCAACTTCCCTTTTATATTACATGTGTAGATATGATCCATGAAACCGCTGGAGCACCTCCAAGAGACAAGGCAGATCCAATATTTATAGGCTCAGCATAATTTAGTGGTTCCAATTTTCTTAATATATGGAGAAGGCTTTTATTTTATTGCTGTCAGACGTTTGTTCTTCCAAATTAATCATTGATATTAGACACATACGCAGCGTGGTGATAAATGTTTTACAAACGTCAGAGACATTATAGATGTCAGACGCTAAATCTGCTATCTTGGAAACAGATATCCTGAAGTCTACTACACAACAGTCAGGGACAAGGGGAGTTCTTAGCATAACCTTGAAATTAAAAGGTAAATGTAAAGTGGCAATTCTCTAAAAGAGTGGAATAGGCACTGAATGGATCTCTCAAGACCTTTTAGGGAGACACTGTTTATTAAAGCAGCATTGAAGGGAGCTGCCAGCTGAACTGGGAAACCTTAGATGACACACTGTGTGCTTTGTGAAACTGCCTGACTCAAGGACAAAATGCTGACAAAATAAAAATGATGAAATACAGTGTCACTTGTTAGAGAGTTTAACCTCGAGTGGAGACTGGCATCAAAGTGATTTAAAGCTGCTACCCATCCCAGTCCCTCTGGTGTCTGTTTACCTCTCCTGTCTGCTTTTCACCTCCTGTATTTTCAGAGATCAAGGGGTTTGGGTTGTTGTCACTGTTTTTAGGGTGTTTTCTCTTTTTCTGTTTTCTCTTTCAGCAGGATTTTGTAAAAGGCATTTGACATTTCTTATCTGGAAAAACATACATAGATTCCTCAGAGGTGGGACTTCATAACAAGACATACTATGGAAAGAGGCTGATGGGAAAAAAAAGCAATTAGGAGAGATCAAAGAGGACCAGGAAAGAGCAACTGTGTCACAAGGTACCTCTGATGATCTGCTGACATCATGAGATGCCTTCAACATCTTAGAACCTGTCAAATGGCACTACATGCTCAAGTGGGTCAAATGAAGAGAGTCCTTGGTGATGATTCTTGTTTTCACCCCAGCCTATGTTTGAAGCATCCACCTAACAGATATTTCAAAGGCTGTTTCTGATTAGGGTTCTGGAGTAGGTAGGTTCTGGAGTCCAAAATACCAAAGGACGTGGTATCTGTCTGTGTAGAGCAGAGGAGGGTGACAGGATCTGGCACTTGTAGCAGGAAGAGCTGATGAGTACTGCTGCAGAGCCCTGGGATGCTCATCTTGGCAGTACACAACTGGATAGCAACAGTACAGGGAATGCCAAACCAGTGGTCCCTGAGACAGCCTGGAAAGCTGTGAGGAAGATCTGGGAGACATCAAAGGAGTTCTTAAACCTGAGGAGTTGATGATAAAACACCCATTGATAAAGGGTGATGATGTGAGAAAGAAAGGGAAGCTGAAGAAAACCACCACCATCAAGTTTCCAGGGTTATGATTCCTACTTTATCAATGGCATGGTGAGCCAAAGAAGCTTGCTGCTGAGAACTTGCCTCTAAAACTCCCTCTAAAACCCTGTTTAGACAACATGGGACCTTCCATGACCTAGAAAGGGTTTAACAAGGAATTAGTGGACTTACAAGACCTTCCTGTGTCCTTCTCTGACTCAGCCTTGCCCTGAGAAGAAAACAACCTCAAAGAACCCAGAACTTGTGAGTACTTCATAAACTTTAAACACTATAATATCATAACATCATAATACTTGCTGTGGGAGATGACTTTTAACTCAAGCCTTTGAACAACGATATAGACTGGATTCTTTTGCAAGAAAACAAGCACTGCCTTTTCACTTAAGTGGAACACCAGACTTTTATATCCAACCTTTAAACATCAACTGGCCCAGCTGTGTTCCTTAATGTCACCATTCTGCAGCCTTAACAAAATAGCCACGAATATCATTGATCTCTGAGCACAGATGCATTTCCTCATCATCCATTCCATGTCTAGCAGCCTTTCGCAGGCCAGAACAAAAAATCTTTCACATGAAAAGTCTCGCCATTCCTCAGAAAATCAGCTTGATAAAAATGGTGAGGCTCGAAATTCTCTTCCCCTCTCTAGTTTTGCTCAATGGCTTCCAGATTGCATCCATTTGGTTTACAAAATGAAAGACGTGCTTCCCCCTCCTGTAATTACCAGGGACACAAATTCAGTTTTGGATGAAAACCTTTCGTGTGTGCCTCTCAAGTCGTCCCCAAAAGTTCTGCCATTGGAATTTGGCCAAGCATCTTGTTGATGAGGCATGAGCTGGAACCAAATGGAGATGATTTTTCCATTAATGGCTTTGGCTCTGCAGAACCAACAGGAGTAAAATATTAGTTTTGCTTGCTAAAGAATCCACTATGACTCAAAGACGCAATGAAACAGATCTTTGGGGAAAGGGGTTTATGTTCCTAAAGAATCACTTTCCTAACTATAACCATACCAGTTCTCAAAGCTGTATGCAAAAATCTTACATATCTTATTACAGACAGTCAAGAGTCCAAAGTTCAGACCTCTAAAAGGCCTTGAAGGACTTGGAGCAAGCAACCAAGTATTCTGTCAACAAGATTTTTTGGTTTTCTCTACATAAAATATTGCACTCGACTAAAATACAGAATAATAATAAAAAATAATCAAGGTTGGGGCATTGTTTGAATTTTTCTAAGTTCTTGACTCCATTAAGAGAGTGGAAAGCCAGAAGACTGTCCTGTTTCTCTATTAAAAGACAAAATATCTTCTGAGTGTGTGTTAGTCAGTGTGGGTAAAGGTATGGACTAGTGAGGACTTAAGTGAGGCTGGAAGTTTAGGGATCTGGAGGTCACTCAGGATGGAGGAATACTTCTCTAATTACTGTCTGCCACCTACTGAAAAAAGGCTGCTATGTTGGGTGGTGCACCTTCTTATGCCTGCTTTGGTGTGTTTCTGACTGGCTTTAAAAGGAATTAAGAGTAAGACCAAGGTTTTCTATGAAGTTAAAGACTGAGGAGTACTTTTATATTGCCTGGACATAGAATCAGAATTCTTTGGATTGGAAGGGGTCTTAAAGATCATCTAGTTCCAAACCCCCTGCCATAGGCAAGGACACCTTCCACTTGAGCTAGTTTCTCCAAGCCCCATCCAACCTGGCCTTGAACACTTTCAGGGATGGGGCGCCTACCATACCTCTGGGCCACCTGTTCCAGTGTCTCAGCACCCTGACAGTGAATAATTTCTTCCTTGTATCTAATCTAAATCTACCCTTGTTCAGTTTGAAACTGTTACCTCTCATCCTATCACTACATTCCCTGATAAAGAGTCACTCCCCATCTTCCCTGTAGGTCTCCTTTAAATGAAGACCTGCAGTGGAGAAAGGTGGTGATAGAAGAGGTCCTTTCCTGATCTGGAAGTAGCAAATTGCCTCTTGCCCTTCCTCAAGTGGTCATGAAAGCCCAATCCCATCACAGATCCATTTGGCAACTAGGAAAAGATGGGAAGGATGGGAAGGATTCTTCTCTTTCAAGGTCCTTTGTGGCAAGCTTGGCTGAAACATTATTTCCTCTCCCAGTGGTGGCACGGGGAAGCGTTTTACCTATAGTCAAAACCAGGTTTGTGATCACTGCACCTTACTGCAGAGACACATCTCAGTATTGACATTTGCAGTGTCCAAAGGTATGACAAGAAATTATCCAAGACATCACTTATTTCATATGTGATGACAGTAATAACGTGCCCCCCATTCTGACACCACCTCCTTTTTTCTCCTTTAAAAAAGGCAAATTGCAGCTGATCAAAATTGCAGTTTGAAAACCATTTAAAAAGCTTTAAGCATGCAACAATGTCTGGCTGAGGAGCAGCAGTGACACTTACTCAGTGAGCATTGCAGAGCTAATCCAAACAATTTGCTTTGGATCTGCATGCATGTCTGTGAGCACCCTCCATCCTTTGGGTCCACTCCAGACTCATTCATCACGCAGTAACTTCACGTAGCAAATAAAAATAAGAATTTGTACCAAAACGACATTTAGGGGCCTCCAACAGGATCTAGGCCCCATGATGTTGTGTTTTATAAGCACAACTGACACTGTCTTCTGCCCTGAATAGCTGCAGAGCTAAATAAAATGGCAAAAATAAGAAATAAGGAGGCAGACAGGAAACATCTTCACGTTCAAGTGCCCATCTGTAGGGATTGGGACTATGTTCAGAGGTGAGTGGTGGACAGGACAGAAATTCCACCCCTGCTCTCCACCCTGAGTCTTTAATACGTTTGTTTCAGTGCCAGTTAACACCACGGCCACGTGCCCCCCAGCAGCTTCAGAGTCATTAGGAAGTTCACTTACTCTAATGACCCTTTTTCTAAATTAATACATCTTTTTGAAGATATGAACTCTGACAGCACTGTTAATAGAAGTTTGTGAGCTGAATTAGGCTCTGTGCAATGCTACTGACTTGCCCAAATTGCTCTTGAGTGTCTTCTCTCTAATTAAATCAGAACATTTTACAGGGCAAGAGAATTTTTTAGATTTTTAAATTATTATTTTTGAAGCGATTGGGGCTTAGAGGTTAAGTAATCTTGGAGTTTGTCTTGAGCTCTCTGTAAATCAGCTCAGTGCTCAAGGAGGTGCTAATAAATATTAGCAGTGACTATAAAAATATTGAGCTAAAGAGAAGATGACAGAAATATCTCTGTCAGAAGAAGACAAAAATATCACATCGCTAAATAGCGCATCTACTTCTTGCATGCTTCTGGCAATTTTGGTTGTCCTCCCCTCCACCCAGGAAAGGACACACTGGGATGAGAAAAGGTTCAGAGAAGGGTGACAGAGACAATCAAATGGCCACACCGGAAAAGAAACCCCCTGCTCTTCAGCTTATTAAATAGTGAAATAGGTCTGTAAATTCCTGAAGGGTGATGAGGTGGAGAAACTGAACAGGAACCTCCACCAATTAAATGGAGCACCCAGTGAACTTTTGGAGCAACGCACTTCAAAAACAAATAAGAGGAAGCCTTTTTTTGCCAAGCTCATATCCTGTAACTCATTGTCACAGGAAGCTGTGGAATCCAAATATATAGATAGGCTCGTAAAATAAAGACAAAACCGGGGATGATCTGGGATTATTAAATTCAAGGGTCTGGATTCAGCTTCCAGCTCAGGAAGCTTCTGAGCTGTGTAGTGTCAGATCCTGGGAGGTTATTCCAGAGTCAGGATCACTCTCTATGTTCCATGTTTCTTCCACTCTTTCCTTATGTCTTGCCTTGTAGGACAGTCTATACACATTTTTGGCTTGGCTGACCGTAACCACCAAGAGGGAATGTAGAAAAGGACTCGTTCTCATAACCAACAGTTCTACTTTCGCTGCCTTCAGGGCACCGGCAATAAAGTAGCTGTTTGTCTGCCAGCCAAAATATGATAGACGCAATCACTTGGGTCTGAACCTGACATGTTCAGATCCTCCTACTTCAGTGCCTCCTATTTCTCCTCCAGGTGCCACTGTTTTAAGAAGAATCTTTCTCAAAGTCCTGCTTCAGTTCCTTTTACATTTGAGGCATAAGGAACCTTATTGGAATGAAATATCTAAGGCAAAATAACAGAACATCTTCCAACATCTCCTTAGGAGTGATTGCACGAGGCTGATGAGTTTTGTTTGGGACCTCAATAGCAATGAACTCACCTAGGCACTGAGCACCAAGAATGGTTCTGCATCTTTTCTGTGAGATAAATTGAGGTTGAAAGAATAAATCCCTGAAAAAATCTCAATGAATTTCCTTAAAATTATTTAATTATTTAATTTATTTAACAAAGGTTAAAAAGACTAATTATACCCTTTAGCTTGTTTTAGATCGTTTATGCTATTCTATGCAACATGTATTCAGGTATTCTCACATTTTATTTGGTATTTTTGTGTTTTTGTGTTTTGCACAACGTTTTTCAAAGCACTTGGACAGTAGCTCTTCAGTCATGTTGAGGTCTCATGAAGAAACTGCTCACTGTTCAGGAATCTCTGCTTCCAGCCAGATTGCAAGAGATTTATTATATTTAAGTGAATCCTTGGGTATCTTGCTTTGGAGATGTGTCCCTTTATCCACATCCTTCCAACCCTGGTTGCAACCCACCAATGCTCTATGATCTAGGAATGCAGTGTATGATAGATGGAAGGAATCCCTTACTAGCACCAGTTCTCTCTAACTTAAAATGGTGCCAGGAAAGAAGAATTTACTGATGACATAATTTTGATAGAATGAGGAAATAAAAGGTGCAGAGTGAAGCAGGAGATTCATCCCATAGGGTCATAGAATCATAGACTGTTTTTAGTTGGAAGGAACCTTTAAAGGTCATCTAGTCCAACCCCCTGGAATGAGTCCCCTGCAGGGACATCTGCAACTGGAGCAGGTTGCTCAGAGCCCTGACTAACCTCTCCTGCAATGGTTCCAGGGATGGAGCATTGACCATCTCTCTGGGCAACCTGGGCCTGGGTCTCACTACCCTCAGCATCAAAAATTTCTTCCTTTTCTCTAGTCTAAATCTCACCTCTTTTAGTTTAAAACCATCACCCTTTGTCCTGTTGCAACAGACCCTGCTAAAAAGTCCCTCCCCATGTTTCTGATAGGCCTCCTTGAAGTACTGAAAGGCTTCAAGAAGGTATCCCCAGAGACTTCTTTTCTCCAGGCTGGACAACCCCAACTCTCTTAGCCATTATTCGTAGGAGAAGGTCATCAGAGGCACTCCAAAAGTAGAATAGATGTTGCTATTTTCACCTCGAGCAAGGGTTTCTTCCATCGACATACCTTGGCAGGGATAAATCCCTCAGGCAGAAGAGCGCACAGATGTTGCTACTCTGCCCTATTAAGAGCAAGAGCAAATAGATTTAGTCTTTCAAAGCAAATACCACTCTGAAAAGCTGATTCTCAGGAGGCATAACTGATGGCAGGAACTTTACATCTTGTTTCATTACAATTCGGGAAGCTGTAATGCTTGGCACCTGCTGAGGATTTATCTATCTCCAGAAGTGTAGCCAAGGGTGAACAGAGGTAAACAAAGTTTATCCTCTTCTTATTCGGGCAACTGGCAGTTTAGAGCTCCGTGTGGTGGGCCTGGAATACCAAACAAGTGAGTTTGTCAGAGTTTATCCACTTATTTACTGACTGCTGCGCAAAAGTCCCATGTCAAATGAGAACAAAGTTGTCTCTATTGCTCCTAAAGACACAGCCTGGCTGATTACTACATGACAGATGGAGCAGAAATCTAAAAATAAGCAGGGCAGAAGCTGATAACAGCCTCGTTTCCTATGGAAGAGCAGGTTTTTATAGAACTTCAAGCATTTTTCTGTGAATCAAAGGGAGGCAATGACCTCAGAAGAAGACTGGGGGTGTTCAGGCTGACTCACACCTATCACTGTCAGTTTGCATGAGAAATATGCCCAGACCTGGTTTTGCAGTTGACTTTAAACCATAGTCTGGTACCCAAGAATTCTCTCTAATTTTTTTTCCCTCCAGTTTTGTATTTTCCCTACTGATTAACCCTCCTACCCCAAAATGTGTCAGGAGATTTGGAATTGATAGCCTTGCTCTCAAGGCCTGAAACTCTGAAGCTCTGAAGCTCTTCTCAGCCTGAAGAAGAGAAGGCTCTGGGGAGACCTTATTGTGGCCTTCCAGTATCTGAAAGGGGAACTACAAGAAAGCCAGGGAGGGAGTTTTTACAAAGGCCTGTTGTAATCGGACAAGGGGTAATGGATTCAAACTGGAAGAGGGGAGATTTAGAATGGAAATTAGAAGGAAATTCTTCACTCTGAGGGTGGTGAGACACTGGAACAGGTTGCCCAGGGGGGCTGTGGATGCTCCATCCCTGGAGCTATTCAAGGCCAGGTTGGATGGGGCCTTGATCAACCTGGTCTAGTGGGAGGTGTCCCTGCCATGGCAGTGGGGTTGGAACTAGATGATCTTTGATGTCCCTTCCAACCCATACCATTCTATGATTCTATGAATCGTTATCAGCTTTCACACTTTCTGTTGTTCTTGTCATTATGAGAGACTTCAGTGCTTTAAAACATCTTCTTTCAGGTACTGCAGTTGTAAAAGGCAGAAGATTTCCTGCTTGGCTTCCTGTTACACTCACGTAAAGTGTTTTGATGATTTGTTTCTTTTTATGGCTTGAAGGTGGTTAGAAATAATCTGCAATCACAACGATGAAAGCCATGATAAGCGGGCTCTGGAGGCAAGAAAAAAGAATGCAGAAGTAACTACCTAAACACAAATCATTAATGCTGTAACGAGATAGCAAAGCTGATTCTGCATCATAATTACAAAGGAACCATCTGTAGTTTTGTCACAAAGAGACCAGGGCATTGCAATTTTGCTAGTGTCAGGCATAAACTGTCAGTATATTTATCACAAGAAAACACAGAAAGGCCTTTTGAAAGCTCAGTGAAATTGAGAAGTTTTCCCCTGGCTTTAATGGAATTTAGATCAGCTACAAAACACTCGTTAATTAGCTAACTTACAAAAATTTAGAAATGGAATACAAAGTCTCTGTAAAGAAAGAATGCTTAATGAGCTTTGCTAACAGCTCGCACAGCCCATACACAGCCTGCAGCATTCCCAGTAACCAGTTCCAGGGTTCAACACATCATCTGCTCACACAGCAAGGGCCCAAAGAAGGGGCTTCAGAAAAGAAGTGTCATCCAGTTTATTTCTCCCCCTTCAGATAGCATCACTTACACCACCACTACTCCTGACAGCTGGTTTGCTAACATAGTCCTAAAATGTCAGACTTTCCCACCATCTCTCAGAGCTCTGAGCAGAGAATCAGAGTTTTCCAACACTCCTCTAAACAACAGACTAAGGGACCATTGACTCCACCATGTGCCCGGGCAGCCTGTTCCAATGGCTAACCACTCTTTTTGTAAAGAACTTCCTGATATCCAATCTAAACCTCCCCTGGCGCAAGTGGAGGCCGTTACCTCTCATTCTATCATTAGTTACTTGGGAGAAGAGAGCAGCACCAGCCTCACTACAACCTCTTTTTGGGTAGCTGTAGAGAGCAATGAGGTCTCCTCTCAGTCTCCTCTTCTCCAGACTAAACAATCCCAGTTCCCTCAGGTGCTCCTCGTATGACATATTCTCCAGACAAGCTTTGTTGCCCTTCTCTGCACCTGCTCCAGCACCTTGATTTCCCTCTTTTACTGTGGTGCCCAGAACTGGACACAGTGCTCAAGGTGCGGTCTCACGACTGCCAAGTACAGGGGCACAATCACCTCCCTGCTCCTGCTGGTCACACCGTTTCTGATCCAGGCCAGGATGCTGTTGGCCTTCTTGGCCACCTGGGAACACTGCTGGCTCATGTTCAGACAGCTGTCCACCAGCACCCCCAGGTTCTTTTCCACCAGGCAGCTTTCCAGCCCCACTTCCCCAAGCCTGTAGCATTGCATGGGGTTGTTATGACCAAAGTGCAGGACCTGGCACTTGGCTTTGTTAAACCTCATACAATTGACCTCAGCCCATCAATGTCCAGATCCCTCTGCAGAGCCTTCCTACCCTCAAGCAGATCGACACTCCCACTTAATTTCGTGTCATCTACAAGTTTACTGAGGAAAGATTCATGGTGAAGCCTTGCTGCTCTCTCCATGGCCCATTTTCTACAGCTGTCATTGAGTTATCCGTTTTCTGGCACAATGATGTGCTATGTACTCAAAAGAGATTGGCAGGATTCAACTTGCAAGAAGTAAGTAGCAAGAGACATCTGATCTTTGCTTGACGAAAGGAATCTTTTAGGTACTGCTCACCAGGTCTGAATGATGCTCTGGAGCTTCCGCCTCTCCAGCCTTGGGGAGTTCGTCTTTTCCACAAGCAGAGGAGCCTTTTAGTGCTGCCTTTGCTCACAATCCTCGTGAATAATAATGTGGAGTTAGACGGGCTTCCTGTGCTCATCAGGATGCACATGAAGGAGCTGTTGCTGGGCCACTTGGGGTTAAGGGCAATGCATGAAAAATTACAGCTTTAATTGAAAATGGCAGGGAAGATTGAAAGGGAAAAAGAAAAAGGAAGCTAGCTGAGCCTCTTCAGCCCTGAGGGAAGAAAGGCAGACACCTCACAGCTCTAAGTCTTGTTTTATTAAGGCTTTCCTTATGGTCCTTGCTCTTGGATCTGAGTGATGTGGGGGAAAGTCTCCATTATTTTTCCCATTAATAAAAATATTTGACAGCCTCTCCTGATGATAAGACAAGCTAATTAATGAGAACTCTGTGGGCTACAAATCAGAAAAACTTCAGAAAGCTTAAAATCGAATTGTTTGCCTGGATACTTTTAGGAAGAGAGGCAGGAGGGGATTGAATGATAGAGGTTCAGGGATAGGACTACTGTGAAAATGTATTGAGAAAGCACTGTTCACAACTGCTGAGCATTTCTTCACGCTTTCCTGGAGATAATTCCACTGACATGTATAATATGGGCACAAGGGACCACCACAGGAGACAGTGTCTTCAGTCAGCACTGGCAGGGTTGGAGCATCTTGACAGCACGTTGTATAGGTGGGATCTCAGCAGTGGCGAGGGTTGGGGACAGAGCCCATGTGATAACAAAATCTTGCAGGGCTGTAGGTCCACATGGGCAGATGCATTTCCAGTTCCCCAGACAACATCAGATCCAGACTCCCCAGACAACATCAGATCCAGACTCTCTTTTGGGTGAGCAGGGTTCAATGCAGACACTTCATCATGCTGACATGTGATGTCCTTCTGATCTCCACATGAAATCTTTCTGAAACCTTCAGGTGATCAGCTCATACCAAACAAGTAGTGACTCCTTAAGGAAATCTTGTTTGGGTGCTTACTAACTTTTTTAATTGCTTCCCTTTCCTTTTGTATCATCCAGGTCAAGGTGAACCAGCTCATCAGCATGGTCCATCTTATGCGAGAAAACAAAGGTCAATAAAAATCCTGATTCTCCTACACAGTCAGGATTTTGCCAAGCACCTTCAGAGAATGGCTTTGATGCTGAATTGGGTTTTGATTTCCAGTTTCAGCCAGTTAAGTAGGCCTCCCAAGGTGTAGGATAGCAGGTTTCATGCGCTGTTCTTGCTCTATCCATAACCACCTAAAGTATTTTCACCCCTTTTGGCCCCAGCAAACTCAGACCCGGTGATCCTGGATTCAGGTGTTCAGTAGCTGTTCCTCACTGAAGAGTGGAGGAGATGGTCTACTTTCCAGAACACCTTCCCTCCATTCCACCACCCTTACGTTCCTCGAAGGTGAAAACTGAGTCACCGATTTCAGCATAAGTTAGAAAACACTGACAGGCAAGATATTTGAGAGCTATTTACATCTGCCGGTTAATTGGCTGTTGCCTGGGCAGTAGCAGTTGATAGACACCAGCAAGAAAATATTGCCCCCAGAGAAAATTATCTCCTCTTTTACACCCCTTGCAGTCACCTGGGAAATATGCTATTTCTGATAATGCTGTGCATATATTATGTGGGAAGGAAAGTATCCAACCTGTACTTCTGCCTCCAGGCATGCTGCATTGATTGTACTCTCACCAATATATCATTTATTTATTTCAAGTCAACTCAGCAAGGCCAGTCCTGGGAAATGGGTTGGATGGGTTGCTTCCAAAAAGCAATTAACAGGTGATAGTTCTTCTAAGCTGAATTTTAACTCCAGCCTGGGCAAGAAAGGTGCATTAAAGAGCATTGGTAAACATCTTTTTTAAGTTGACTGTGGAAAAGTTCGTCTCCACTGCTGTTCATTAGAAGCTCAGAAGGGCAGGCAATTGATGTTGGTGTATCTTGTGGGCTTTCTGAGGTGCACAGGAAGGCCTGAAATGGGAAACCAAAATCTAAGGCGGGCAAGTTCAAAGGTAAAGAGTTACTCCCTTTAAGATAATGTATGGGAGAGACCCCTGGCACCTCCATGATGCCAAGGTGTGATCAAGGGCCTCTTCACCATTGCAAGCCCGTGGGCTGCAAGCTGAGGAGAGACCCCATAGCATGCAGTTCAACCCACAGCCTTAACCACCCATGGAACCTTTCCATCATATGTAGAGCAACCAGACTTCCAATGACCAATGCTAAAAGTAAATTCTGGGCACAAGGTTTTAGGGTGGTCCCACAATGTATCTCAGCTCCCTAATTTCATCATTGTCATCTCTGTGTGGCATCTGTAGTTAGGAACAGTATTCAGGGAATCCCACCAGCATGTTGGCCCTACCATGTGTGCCCATGGCCCCCTTGTGCAGAGGAGCATCAGGCCAGGCAGCTGGGTGCCTCTCTGCTGACTTATCAGTGATGGCACAGGAAGCCCCAAGCACAGTCTGCAGGTGATGATTCAGGGAACAGGAAGGATGTAGTCAGCAGCAACAGTTATCAGATGTACTTATCTTGAGATGCTCACGTTTCTGCATGACAAGGTGGTAAAAGCTCTCCCTCTAACCACCCATCCTCCATGACCTGAGCTTCTGTGGTGAGACCAAAGGCAGAGCCAAAGTTTATCATGTTTTCTAAGTTGCCTCATTTTGCTTCCTGTTTTGAGCAGCTACCATCAAAACCACTTTGTTCTGAGAACATAACAGCTCCCAGCATAATTGTTCAAGCAGATTTCAAATGAAGGACTTTTAAAGCTGCTACCGTATGAAGCCCTTCACTTAAAGCCAGGACGCCAACTCCATTAGTTAACAGGAACAAGATCCTTTTACCCACCTCTTCAAGCAGAAAAGCATTTAATATGAGACACACACTTGTTTCTTAACTTCATCTTCCCATGCATCTTACTGCTTAAGTGTTTCAAAGCATTATCTGGTGTGGCAGCTGTCCACAGCTGTGGTCTTCCTTGCAATGTCATTGTCCATTCACCCTCTCTGTTCATCTGGTCAGCTTGACCTTTGCTTAGTCAACCCAGCTACATCTCAGGCATGGGGTCAGGAATCAGCAGCTGATGTTCTGTGCTTAATACAGTTGAACAATGTTCAGCTCTGTCAGCATCTGGTCTTGACAACATTTCCATTTGTAGACGAGCTATTTTGATGAAGCAATGGATAATCCAAATCCTATGGGTAATCTGAATTCATTTAAATTAACACCAACAGAGAGAAAAGAATATTTTTTTAGCTAAAAGAAAGCAAGCCATTAAATTCACCCCACTCTTATTAGTCCCCTGTTCCATTATTTTAACCCTGGCTACATCTTGGACTTTTTTTTTTTTTTTAACCATACATGAAAGCAATTTTTTTAATTTAACATTCTTCTATCTAATATTGTGCTACAATTCAAACTCTTCAACTAGAAGAGAACTAGTTAGACTACATTCTTCCATGCAGTCCCTAAGCCCCAAACACAAGAGAAATTGCCTGAAGTGACATCTGGGAGCTTAGTTTGATGCTGGACATTAAACAAAGCAAATGTCATAAGCTGGTGTTATAAAATACACCTGCACACCACATCCTTTCCCACTGGCTGATGGATCCCATCTTTACAAGCTCTAACTGAAAAATTCTGCTCAGGTTACTTTCACACAGGAATAGTGACACAGACCGCAGGTGGCAGATTGTCCACCAAGACTGATTGGTTCATCCATCTGAGCTTCTGGAAGACCTGTTGCTACCTGCTGAGCCAAGTAGCTGTGTCTGTCTCCTTCCCTCACAGTGGGTCAGGGTAGAAAATACTCAGCCTGAAAGGTTGGCTTGCATTTAGCACCTGACACAGCTGTCCTGGTGTTAACGGAGCTGCTCAGCCTTTTCCCATGATGTGCAGGAGAGGGCATTGCGTGAGCATGGGGTGGAAAAGTCTCCTTCACAAGGGCAACCAATTGTATGCTCACTGACATTTCTGTCTGCATCCATTTCAGATGATGAATGAAGAACTGATCCAGCCATACCTTCATACCCAGGGTTCATTCATCCTCCACGTCCCTGCCTTCCACTTCTCTCTGTAGCTTGTGTCTCTTCTGCATCTAGTCACCGTCTTCCCTTCCCAGTAGTACGTATAAGTTACACTAACTCTTTGCCAGTGTTTTCTTGAAGCTACACAGTTCTGCAGCCAAGTGGTAAGACTTCAAACTTAATGCAGTACAAGCCCTCCAAGAATTTAGTTTGCTCCCAACATTGTAGAGTTGGTCCAAGCTTCTCAAACAGGAGTTTTCCACTGGAAAATGCTGTCTGTGCAGTACTGAGATGTTCTGCAGGAATGCGATGACTTCTTCAAGTGGGCGGTCAGGTTAGTCAGCTGGTCTCCAGCCAGCCCACCTTCCCTGGCGTTCTGGCATCACAGCAACCTATGTAAAGTCCAACCCAAGATTCAGGCTGCCAACTTTCCAGCTTTCCAGGCAGAAGGGATGGTACTAAACTATCGCCTTGTTTCCACAGCAGACTGAGGTTTGCTCTTGCAGAAGTGACCTGGTACTTTTGATCCTTGCTTATTCCCTAAGCTGACAGGCTTCATGAGTATCTATCACAGTTCTCTTTCCTTTCCTGGCTTCTTCGATACCTAGACATCACTGCTGTCTTCTAACTAATTGTGCAAAGTCAAGAAGAATAAACATTCAGGGATGGAGGTTTCTCCAAAACTTACCAGCTTTAGAGGAAAATAAGAAGAAACTTTGTGAATATAAAAAGCTGTCCAATAGAGTGGTTTGAGTTGGAAGAACCTTAAAGATCACCTACTTCCATCCTCCCAGCCATGGACAGGGACACCTCCCACTAGACCAGGTTGCTCAAAGCCCCATTCAATCTGGCCTTGAACACTTCCAGGGATGCAGCATCCACAACATCTCTGGGCATCCTGTTCCAATGTCTCACCACCCTCGCAGTGAAGAATTTCTTCCTTACATCTAAACTAAATATTCCCTCTTTCAGTATAAGACTATTACCCCTAATCCTCTCACTACACTTCCTGATAGAGTCCTTCCTCATATTTTCTATAGGCCCCTTTTAAGTACTAGGAGGAAGCTACAAGGTCTCCCTGGATCCTTCTCTTCTCCAGGCTGAACAAGCCCAGCTCTCTCAGCCTGTCCTCACAGCAGAGGACTTCCAGCACTTGGATCATATTTGTGGTTTCCTCTGGACACGCCCAAGCAGTTCTATGCCCTTGTTTTGGGGACACCAGAGATGGACACAGTACTCCAAGTGGGGTCTCACCAGAGCAGAGCAGAGGTAGAGAATCTCTTCCCTCCATAAAATATTGGAGGGAGAGGGAAGATGGCAAATTCAAGGCTTTTTGCTGATGAAGAAAATATTTTGGTTTAATTCCCTTCTCTTTCCCCAAAGAATGCAAAGTTTGGCCATATTTTCTATGGGATAGAAGTTGCTATGACATTCTCTGGCAGTGTCTAGCTACTTGTTCTTTATAAGGTTAGTTTTAAGTACAAGACCTGTCCTTATGCATCCAACAAACCATTGCTGGAGAGCTTGAATGCTGACAGACTATCATTTTGTGGAAAATATCCCTTCAGATAGTTGGGAAAATGCCACCTCTTGTTTCCCCATTGCTGATTTGTGGTAGATTTCACAAACCAATTTTTTCTTCTGATTCAATCCCAACTGGCTTGCCAAACTCACTGGATTTTTAGGCCAGCCTTTCCTGGAGTTCCTTTTACCTAAGAAAATCGAAGCAGCCTTAAATAAATGAAGCTTGATTCAGTGATGAGCAATTTTGCCTTACAGTTTAGATTTCCAACTGGAGGCATGAAAAAAATACAGAGATTAAAGAGCAAAGATCAGGTGCATGAACAGAAGGTAGGTCAAAAACCAGGAAACCAGACAAAAAGCACAAGGGTGAGGATGGCAACCTGGAGGACGGCAGCACACCAGGACAAGGTCTGGAGAAGGCTGAGAAGCAGCTACAGTTTGTATCCTCTTGGTATCATCCCATGCCACAGGACCCCTCTTGTGGGATCCATATCTTTGTAAACACCAGTGCTGTAGGTTATTCTCATGGGTTGTTGTCGAAACTATCAAATAGGAAGTTAAAAGAACCTCCTGAATAACATATTTCTTTGATAAAATGGATTGATTCCCTTTTGTCTTTTTTTTTTAAATCTTTTATTTCTTTCATTCAAGGAGGAGGAAATTACTTGATTACCTAAGATGCAGTATGACACCATTTTATAAATCAACACCTTTGAGGATGTCTTTGTTGTGGAACTGAATAATTGAACTGTCCTCTTATGTAAACAGAAATAGTAGCCATAGAGAGACAAATGGGCAAGGAATGTTCTAACTTCAAGACAAAGCGAGCCGCGAAATGCTCCCTTTTTTTTGTTGGCATTGCTTTCTTTCACCAATGTGAACCTGGACTGGTTCCTCTGAAAACTGAGTGTGGTCTTCCCCTCTGATCATTCTTGATATCCTAAATTTAGGAGAAAATTTAGAATAACTGCAACAAAAATTACATATAATCTTCATTCCAAAGGTACCCTACCATTAGACAGACACACAGTGCATGGATTATTATGAAGCCCATAATCATAGATTGTTCAAGAGATCTGAAGCCTACACAAGTCCTGTATTATTCTCCAGGGCCCCTAAATGTGCTATGAAATTAAAGCCACTCTCTAAGCCATAATGCTCTGGGCGAAATAACATAAAGATGCTATAAATACCTACAGTGCACCTCATCAGGCAAGGTGAGTCTTATTGCTTCTCTCCAACATGGAGCCACTGCAAAACCGATGCGGGTAGAAGAAAGGTCACAGACCTTCTGCATTGCTTGAATAACTGATGGTACCCAACTATTTCCACCCCAGACTAAGTCTTATCTTAGGAATTCAAAAGGGTCACTCCTCATCTGGTGTGTAGAAACAACGTGAGGAAAAGGAGGCTTGCAGAGACACAGCAGCAAAGGATCTGTCTTTACAAAAGCATCATTTACTCTTAAATTCTGCCGTGTGCCCATGCAGAGAAAGCCTTATGGAATCCCATCAAGGTAGGGTTTGGAAGGTCTGCTGGAGATTGTCTCGTGCAACCCCTATACTCCAGTAGGGTCACCCAGAGCAGGGTGCTGCTCAGCCTTAAGGCAGATATTGGCTTCATTTTCACTTAGCCCAAGACGCTTAGCCACTGGCCAAAAGCTTAGAACAGCCTTGGTATCTTATGGATACAAGGGAAGGAATAAGTTGGCACCAAACATCTAATTAAGCCTCTTCTAATCCACATGAGTATCCTGATACACACATGAAAAAAGCAGAGAGTGAATAAATCACCACTACTTTTGCAGTCTGTTCCTATCTCACTTTGGATATGCAGTGAAAAAAAAATCATAGCCAATTATTTTTTGCTATGCAGTTTCTCTTGAAACAAAGATAAATCCACCTGGCCCATCTAACTCGCCTTTGGCTGTTTGTGTTGGTGATTGCGGAAAACATAACCTTAAAAAGAAATGACCAGAGGCATAGTAATGCTTATGCCATAAGACATGTTGTACTGATTCAGTGACACGATAAGGGTTTGTTTGTTTCTGTTCTTCTCTATTAAACAGTGCTAGTGGAGGCAGTTGGAGGAAGAGAGTAGGCAGGTGTGTAGGTCCTACTCAGAAGAGATGTGAAAGCACAATACGTATTATTTAGCTAAAAACAGAAACTGACTTCCTTGCTTAGGCATCATAATCACAGAATCAATTATTGAGGCTGGCATAGACCTCCAAGACCATCAAGTCCGGCCTATGACCCAACACCACGACATCAGCTGGACCATGTCATTGAGTGCCACATCCAGTCTTTCCTTAAACACTTCCAGGGATGACGACTCCACCACCTCCCTGGGAAGTCCATTCCAGTGTCTAATTGCCCTTTCCATGAGGAAGTGCTTCCAAATATCCAATCTAAACCTCCCTCGGTGCAGCTTGAGGCCATGCCCTCTCGTCCTGATATAATGCATCATGGCAGGACAACGGGAAAGGAGAGAAAATTGGAAAAATACAGAATGTAAATTGCTTAGTAGTGGTCAACAATGTAAAATCAGCTGGGCAACTTGGAGGAAAAAAAAAAACCTTTGAAAAAAATCAGCTTTCACTTGAATGCAAGATTAGGAAAGGCTTGAATCCTTTCTAGGTAGTCTGGAGTGTTGGCTTGATATTTGGTGAAGGTCATAACACAGGTACTGTGTCATGTTTCTGTGCTAATGCAAAGCTTGAAGAAGTTTTTTGGAAGCCAGAACCTAGCAGACCATAAATCACTTTCACGTTGTTTAGTAATGCAAAATATTAAAGGTATAGAAAACTATTCTTTTTGAGTATGTCCCAAAAAACCTCTCAAATCTCAAGCATCCTTAAGCAGATTCACACCTCCCACTTTGGACATCCACTTGTGAAGACTCTTCCTCATCACACCAGTCTCAGTTGTACCAAATTTGGGATTACCCAACCAACCATGTTTGCTCTGTGGGGAACCGACACAGCCACAGACCTCCCTGGGACACCTGCTGCAGCTTCATACCTTGACTCCTCTCCATCATAGGACCCAATATGCATTGATACTCATTCGTCGTGTGTATCAAAGGGCAATGAGTTTTCCTGTGCCTCGCAAGAGGTTTACTATTCCACTGAGCCAATCTTTCTCTTCTTTTTCCTTCCAAAGGGGCTTTGGCCAACTTTCCCAGGAGAGGAGTAGAAGGGATTGAAGAAGACTCGAGGCCAGCAAAATGGAAGTGATCTGCTTGAACAATGACACTCTCTGGTTGCTTTTTCCTTCCCAGGCCCCAAAGAGGCTTATTGAGAAATATGGACTCATACTTCAGTGAATACACAAGCCTTTAAGAGTGGGGAAAACAGGATTTCAGAAACAAGATTATTCTAGGAGGCCCCATTAGGGGGCATCTCTCCCCTTCATGTAGAGCAGCAGCTGGAGGCCAGATCTCAGACTGCTTAGACCATCGGCCCCATCCTGCTCATCTGCTCCGAGCCAAGCCTGCTTCTGACAAGTGCTCAGGAAGTGATGAAGTTTGTTCTCTGCCTCACTTCACCTCTGAGTATTTACAAATGTCACGGGCAGTGTTTGTTTGTGGAAGCCGGACAGTTGTGGTGTTTTACAGCCCATTATCAAAACCACAGCCCAGATCAAATTTAGCCTGATCTCATCAAAACCCTGCAAGAGGTCAGGAAGCCCTTTCCAAGTGAAGGAAGGTTTGCCTTTGTCCTTGTTTGCGAGACTCAGAGTGAGCAGGAGGGTTGCTGCTGTGGCAATTTGTTTTATTTTCAGTTTGGTGTGGTTTTAATTCTTTTTTTTTTTTTTTCTTTTTTCACCCAGAAATGCTGATACCTCAAAAAATTTTTATTGCACCTTCCCAGCTGCTCTCAAGTCACTTCTCAAGCAGAGGCTGCGATCCCTGATCAAAACCAGAGTGAACAAATACTACTTTGTAGTAGTATTTGCTACAACTGCTGCTGAGAGACTGAGGCTAATTTGTAAGACCACTTGGTATATTCTTCTACTGTATTTGGTAGTGTTCCTCCAAAAGACTGATCCTCGTCTCACCCTCATAGCCTCTACTGCTGGATTAAACATTTGTCTTATCCATAAGGTAAATGTACTGCTGACAGAGGCTGAGGAAAACTGCAGCCAGGAATTCCTGCAAGGACGGGTAAAGTTATCAAACTTTTGCATGAGAAAAGCTCAAACTTATGTGATCTCTCTTTCCTGGAAAAGAAATGACAGAGGAAGATGTGACAAAAGGCATGAATGGCCCACGGACAGTGAGTAGGATACTCTTGTTTACTCTTTCTTTCAATACAAGAACTAGAAATACTAAAAATAACATAAAAACTAGTGGGTAGCAAGTTCAAAGCAAAGCAAGGATGGACCTTGACAGATGAACCATGGTGTATCTAGATACAGTGTTTGAAGATATTCATGCCTCTGGCTTTTCACCCTGGCCTGCTGCCTGCGATTGTCATCTCTCAAACAGAACTTGGATGGTAAGGGAGCTGAAAGAAAAACAGACTGACTCATCTGGGCTATAAAACCTACTTCCAACCTCTGTTATCCCTGCTAGGAAATAATGTGGAGATGGGGATCCATCACATGAAACAACGAACATGCAGATAAATACTTCTCATGGGATTAATTTTAAGGAAGATTTTCTAACTGCCACGCAGAAAAAAGTGCAACATAATGAGTTTCAATACTCTTTGTAGTGGGTGGAGTGACAGTAAGCACACACTTGAACTCATCCTGACATGTTTGAAACAAGTGGGATGAGCTACTCAGTAGAAGTGAAAGTCACCATAGTCAAAAGGGAGCCAGGTTGTCTAAGCAAGTAAGTGAGACTCTGAAGTGCATGGAGAGATGCTGGTCTCCAAGTGTGACTGTCACTGCCTTTCTTAGACATCTCCTACTCGGTAGACTCTGTTGCTTGCTGGAGATGTTAACAGTCACTGCACTGCCTGAAGAAGGAGCCTGGAAATATCTAAGACTAGGAATACAATATTAAAATCTCACAGAGAATAGAATTTCAAAGTAATTTCAAACACAAAAATGTTTCTTGTAACAAGCACAAGCCCAGATTTAACAGGTTCTGGGAGAAATAGAATTATTTAATTGTGGTTAGTATGTGTTCCGATTGTGGTGCAGAAGGTTGGGCATGAGCAAGGCTTAATTTTAGTAGGTATTTTCACCTTGATCTAGAGCACGAGGATTGCCTTATGGGATGGACTGTGGCCTTATCACTTCTGGCATCTATGGAATTAGTTATATGCTAAGAAGAGAGGGAAAGAGAAGTGCAAGAATGACCACTCCTATGATAATGTCAATGACAACACTCAGGCCTTTTGTCTGAGAAGAAACCGATTGCTCTTTTAATTGTCCCAATACAAGACATCGCTCAAGGAAACAGGTTGAAAGAATATGGATTTCCTTAGTCTGGAGAAGAAAGGCTGGAAGAAGTACAACAACACCTTTTGAGAGTCTCAGAAGCTGTTTCAATGTGGAAGAGGACAAACTGCTCTCCGTGTCCATGGTGGCTAGGTCAGGAAGGCTAGGATATATATTATCCAGAAAAAAAAGTTTCAGATGGGTGATTAGGATAAATGTTATGAAAGAAAGGTTAGGGATACAATAAAATCGATTGCTTGGAGCAGCAGTCATCTCCACTGGGCACCTTTAAGGTAGGGCACATGTCGGTCAAGGGTGGCTTATAGTGTTTTTCCTGCCTAACAACATAGCCCATGCACTGTGTAACCTTTCAGAATCTTCTATGATTCCCCGTGGCACTCTCTTCAGTCTTATTCTCATAATTACAGTTCATTATCTACTGTATTAGTTTGACTGTTTCAACTGTTTTGACCTACTGAATCATTCTTAGTTGTGGGCTTAACAAAATCATTACCTTGTTCCAGCTTCTATTGGTTCACCAAAATGGTAGCAGATTAGCTCTGTAATATGCCTGCTTAAGCATATTTTTCCTCGGCCAACTCTGAAAATAACCATGGGTGGCACTAGCTAATTGCAATGAAGTCAAAGTCTGCTGGGATACAAGGTATTCAAAATGAGTAAAGCCACAAAGATCTTCTTCTAAATCAATATTTGGCTCCAGCATGCTATTAATAGCATTGTCGAACTTAGATAAACGCTTCATTTTTTCTGAGCCACTCAGACAGGCAGACATGGAACATCAAGGCAAGAAAATTCAGAGGTCTGTCAAGCAAGCATAGCTTGCTCCTGACAAGGAAAGTGGCAAGGGTGAAAGGATCATCTATGACTATATAAAATTTAACTTCCTTACTTCCTCCACCTCTTTTCTCTTTTCTTCAATATCCCCAGATATACAGGAATCTTCTGTTAAGGGGGGAATTAATCTTTGGAGCTAGACTGATCTTATGACCTTGGCTTCCCTTTCCCTCTGCAGGGCAGAGCACAAGGAGTATGAAAGTTTTCTTTGGAATGGTTTCCCGTACTTCATTAAAAATCTTATGTTAAGTTCTGCAACGTTCTCATTCAGCATATGTAAAATAATCTATCCACTGTGGAGATGTCATCATAAGCCAGCCCAGTAAAAGTAAATCCTGAATCAGGAAGCTTAATAATCTTTCCAGAATTCATAGTAGCCTTAAATAAGATTATGATTAATGCTCCTGGTATCCATCTAAATACCCACTTTGGGATTTGTTGTGGTTTTGGCCCTTTTCCAGAGCAGAGTCACAGAACTGAAGAAAACCCTCCAGAGAACGAGTTAGCCCCTTCTTCCTAGTGACATGACTTCTGAAGTATGTTTGTCAAACCTACTCTTAAAAGATATTTGGGGAGGGAGATTCCCCACCTATACCCACACAATTATTTCCAGTGCCTCATTTTCCATGGGAGGCTTCTTAGAGACTAATCTTAATCTCTTTACTCTCTCTTTACATCTCTTACATGTTAAGAACGTGACTTTCTAGTCTGTTTCCCATGGGTCTTGGAGAGCGGGTTATTTCTTTATTCTTCAAGATGTTGATAGTTTGATTCACCTCATCCATAAGGATATAACTATAGTGGGGCAGATGAATTTTGCCTTGGAAGTGCGTATTTCTTTTCGGTGGTACAGAAGGGTCCTAGGCAACAGCTCAGATGTAAACATCTGAAGCTGAGTGGGTTGAATTCCACCCAGGTACTTCCAGAAGACTGGCACAGGTTATAGAGGTACCGTCTTACTAACTGAGGCTACAGGAGCCAACCAGCTCCTGAAACAAGAAGCTCTGTATGGGCCCATTTACCCAGATATCTCATCTGTTCAGGGAGCCAAATTAGCTTATACACTGTTCTACTGGGCTGCTAATTGATACCCACCACTGATCCTTACCTAGATATCTTCCTCCACGAATGGTCTGCACTGTAAATAAAACCTTAAGTCATGTGTATTTGAAGAGTCATACAAAAATATAGGAAAACTGTGTGGTCTGAAAGCCCATGTAGATTAAAGATTCCGTAGTTGATCTGTTGTTTCCCTCCCATTGGAGCAGCCCTTCTCTCATGTCCTCTCTGGCACCAGATAACAAGGTCATGAGAGCCATTCAGTAGCTATTTTAGTTCCTCCTCACGAACTCACAGCTTCTGCTGTAGCTCACTGCAAGTTAATTAGTGATGCTGCTTTCCTGGTTTATTCCACTTGCCCTGCCACAAAGTGCTCTGGTCCTGGAGGCAATATTTCTTCCCTCATGCCTGGCAAAGTAATTAAAGGGAACAATTCATGGTAGGTCTATTCCAGGTGCCTGGCTTGGTTAACCCCTTCAGGGTCACTTTTCAGGGAAGAAGAGAGAGAATTTCAGTGCTCACAAGTCAGTTCCAACTGTTGATAGCAGACAAATATCTAGACCCAGTGAAATAGCAACACATAAATACAGAAGGTGGAAAAGTCCAGAAATTTTGAGCCACTGGACTGCTGGCATGTGTGCTGTTCGAGCTTATATAATTAGTTGTTATCAAATGTCAATAAATTGTTTTGCATGGGAGATCAATGCTTCTGATAGTACCGTTGTGTATCCTGTGCCTTGGAGGTTGTAAAGGAAATTGTGTGGTGTAGTGGGCAGTGATGCTCGATGGGCTAATTAGCATGGTTTTGAGTAAGTGATACTCTTTCTACCATCTCTTCCCCTCAAGTACCCCATTGACATATAATGTGAGTGAATAGTCTTCAGAACAGGACAACCAGATACCTCAGTCACACAGGGGCCTAAACTCACAGCTAGGCCACGATAGACTGGTGAAAGTAACTCCTGCACTGTCAGGACCAGCTCACATTGCTACAAAGGGCAAGGAGACATAATCACATGAAACAGAGAGCAGTGGGAGACAATGATGTGATTTTCCTGCTGGCTTCTCAACACTTGCTAGGTTGTGAGTAGTATTATCAGTTGCCAGGTGGGGAAAAACAGTGAAAAACCCCTTTAGCTGATTACACCATCCTGGAAAGGTTGGTTCAAGTAGTTACATACTGTGGGTTTTGAAGCTCAGGTCAACCCATTGACAGAAAAAGATGTTTTACTCAGAAAATAAGGGGAAGTCTCCATTTTGTTCTATAGCAGGAGGTCTACGGGAAGGCAGTATGACTGAAACAAAGCTTTTATTTGGAAAGAAAAGTATGGGATTCACTTTTCTCACAGGGAAAAAGCAAAAGAGTTGACCTCTTCCAAGGCCAGATTGAAATTCAACTTGACTTCAAAAAACAAAGAGAGTAACAATAAACAGTCTTACTGGAGCTGTGTCCTGTGAAGTTGAAAAATGTAATTAGCCACAGCTGATCTCTAGTAATTTCATGCCACAGGGCTTTGGGAGCCTTTATATAGTAATTAAAAAGAGCTTAGGCCAAATTAGTACTGGTTAAAAGATAGGTTGCTTCAAGGAAAGAAAAAAATTGTCAATTTTTTGCTCTACAAAGAGCTTTTCAAAAAGGAAGAGGGAACCTGTTGATTTCTGCCAAACACATGCAGTGCAGCCCACCTGGCAAGGAACAGCACTAAGGACGGTCTTGGTCCTGCCAAAGATGCACCCCTGGCTGACCAGGAATGCGAACGCAATGAGAAAAGGGGCAAGATCGTCCTGGTTCAGTGGCTCAGGCAATGGGAGCATTGACCTCAGTCCCAGGGTCTCGTCTCTGCTTGCGTGACATTTACGTCTTTTGTGTTAAACAGCCACTGCAAACCTCACCCTTGTTAATAACTACCAACCGGTTGACCCTGTGCTGGGCTTAACACAGGGAAGGAAATCTACAGAGAAAAAACCACCAGCAAGCTCTTGGTGTTGCTTCAAGCTGATCCATTGGGTGTCTTTAAAGGGCAATGTCAGAGAAGGTTACATTTTCTGGCGTTTCAATAGTCCCAGGGGAAAGGAATGTAGTGTGAATGTGTGTATGATCAGGTGGTAAGCAAAATGCAGGAGGTCTTGTCAGAAGCAAGTGCTGTTGATGATGTAGAGGTTATCCTTCTCTTTACAATCAGCGTTGAGAAACAGACATTTTGGGGGTATCTCGCATCAGCCCTACTATAGATGTCTGCTGTAGGAGAAGATGAACCTCATCCTTTGGTGAATAGAGTTAAATCTACTTGGTGGTCAGACACAAGTGGTGATCCCCAGGACTCAGTGCTGGAGCCAGTTCTGCTTAATGTAATTATGAACGATCTGGATGAGGGGATCAAGGCACCCTCAGTCAGTTTGCAGACAACACCAAGTTGGGCAGGTGTGTTGATCTGCTGGAGTGTTGGGAGATTCTACAGAGGTATCTGGCGAGGCTGGATCAATGGGCCGAGGCCAATTGTATGAGGTTCAACAAGACAAAGTGCTGAGTTCTGCACTTGGGTCACAACAACGCCATGAATGCTTCAGCGGGCTGGAAAATGCCTGGTGGGAAAGGATCTGGGGGTGCTGGCCAACAGCTGACTGAAGATGAGCCAGCAAGTGCCCAGGTGGCCAAGAAGGCCGCCAGCATCCTGGCTTGTATCAGCCATGATTCTATGAAAATTGAAGGAAAGTCCTCTGAAGCCATGCTCAGTGTGTAGCAGCATAGCTAAGATCATAGAAACATAGAATTGCACCTTCAAGATCATTAAGTCCAGCTGTTAACCCAACACTGCCAGGTCACCACTAAACCATGTCCCTCAGCACCACATTTACACAGCTTTTAAATCCCTTCGGGGATGATGTCTCCATGAAGATGAAAGAAAGAAGGAAGGCTCAGATATATTTGTTTAACATCCAACCTATAGCATGCACCAAGTCTCCCAAAGGGTCACTGTGAGGCTGCAAACGTGTCTTGTGAAGATAGATCCCACAGATGGCTGACCACAGAAGTGTCTGGTAAGGATACAGTGTGCTCAGTAGAAATGGAGGACTTATGTGATAGTTGAGAATCTCTCATGCAAGAGCAGTTTTCAAAGGCTCATATTTCTGCCAAATGTGTGTGAATTTTAGTTTAGAAAGAGACATGACTCCAAATTCCAATTTTTCCTTTTGAATTTTTTTTTTACTTGGGCAAAGCAAAATATTTTCCCTTACCTTATTTGTGGAAACTGCTGGATCGTGTTCACTTTTTCTGTTTAAATACAGAAGCTAAACCTCTTCACAGCATCTTTCTACGTAGACAATTCATTTTCAGGATCAGCATTGTGAGACTGAAATGTGTTGTTTGTATTAAAAGGGTCATGAAGCCTCACCTGTGTTGGGACTATTCATATGCAGGGAAACATTTAATGGAAGAGGAGGACTGACTGACATGGCAACCATACATCTATGCTCCTAACCACCACTGTGCACCTCCTGTTTCCGCTGATGGCAGGCCTCTGTTTTCTTTCATTCAGCCAACAACAGCTTCCTTCACTTCGGGTGACTCAACCCTTCCCTGTCCCAGTCTGTCACCTACAAAAAGCCAATGAAAAGAAAAGCTTCCCTGAACCTGCCCCAGCAGTGGTGCTTTAGAGTACTCACCTTTTTCTTTCAGGATTTTACACCAGAAACTTGTACATTTTTGTATGGTTTCTTTGCCTTTCTCTAGCGAGATCCACATGACAACCAATGCAACCAGTGCCAGACCTCACAAACATCTTCATTCCTAGATTGCAAAGCTCCATGTGACAGGGAGCTTTGTTGTATGAAATAAGAGACATATGCACACACTTAATGGGTCTTCTGTTGCTTTACTCCAATCTGGTGAGACCCTCCTGCAGTGCTGGGTCCAGCTCTGGAGTCCTCAGCACAGCAGAGACATGGACCTGGTGGAGCAGGGCCAGAGGAGGCCCCAGCAATGATGCCAGGGCTGGAAGCCCTCTGCTGGGAGGCCAGGCTGGGAGAGTTGGGCTTGTTCAGCCTGGAGAAGAAAAGACTCCAAGGAGACCTTCTTGAGGCCTTTCAATACTTAAAGGGACCTGTATGAAAGATGGGATGGGGGTTTTCAGAAAGCCTGTTGTGACAGGACAAGGGGTGATGATTTTAAACTAAAAGATGGAGATTTAGACTAGAAAGAAGGAAGACATTTTTTGTGATGAGAGTGGTGAGAGCCTGGCCCAGGTTGCCCAGAGAGGTGGTAGATGTCCCATCCCTGGCACCATTGCAGGTGAGGTTGGATGGGGCACTGAGCAACCTGCTCTAGTTGCAGATGTCCCTGCTCATTGCATTCCACATTCAACCAAGATATGTGGGTTTGGAGTGCAATCGCCACAGACTTTCTCTCCTTTGAAGAATAGCAGGTAGCTCCTGAAGATGGTTCAGCTTGTTAGAGAACTGACTTGCTGCTTGGATGCCTTTCTCCAACAACTGTGAAGAGTCTTGACAGTCCTAATTCAGGCCTCTCATTTTAGTCCCCACAGTCAAATGGATGACTCTGGGCTTTTATGTATGAGCAGTAAGAGAAAGCTCTGCTGTGGAGACGACTCTGTTCTTAATAGGCAAGGCAAGAAAGAGGCTGGGTTTAATAAAAGAGTTAGTGTTTGCATCGTGCAGAACTGGACTCAGGGGCCACTCATGTTGTCTCCTTTTGGCTTTAAGCTATTTGGAGCATTGCTACGTTTTCATCACAGAAATGAAGAGAAGTCCAGAGAGATTAAACCGCTTGCCTACATTCATGTGGGGAGTCTGTGGACAAACTGAAGAATGAGAACAGATCTCCTGGGGCCTTGTCTAATGGCTTAACCACAAGATCCTCATTCCTTCCATGCTGTGATTGCTCGCCTTCCAGCTGTCTTGCACACTCAGGGTTGAGGAGGTTTGGATACATTTGGATAACATATGACACAAGCTGAATCCTTGCCAAGTTTTTAGCTTAAACTTGTTATGTCCTCTTTTGAAGTTTTAAATGAAGTAGAGCAAAAATTTCTCTGCTTCCAAAATTCAGATTGGTTTTAGTATTCTCTGTGATGCTGGTATGATGCTGGTCTTCCTGGTTCTGATCAGATGGTGGTGTGGAAGTTATTACAATCTTCAACACTGTTCTTGTAGGATATCCAGTCAGACTAGAACAAGACTTTGTGTTTTCATCTCATCATTCTCTCTCCTTCCTTCCTTTCCTTCTTCCTTCCTTCCTTTCTTTTTCTTTCCTTCTTCCTTTCCTTCTTTCTTTCTTTCTTTTGTTCTTTTGTTCTTTCTCTCTTTCTCTCTTTCTCTCTTTCTTTCTTTCTCTCTTTCTTTCTTTCTCTCCTTCCTTCCTTCCTTCTTTTTCTCCCTCCCTCCCTCTTTCATAAATATGTCCATCACTTTAATCTCTGAGCATGTTCATCTTCTAAATGCTAGTTTCTCCCAGCTATGCCAAAGAGAATACACGTGAAATAATCAAATGTTTTTTGAAGGACATCTGTGATTCTGTGATTCTAAGAAGAGTGAGACAGACTCTTCTCAGTAATGCCCAGTGACAGGCAAATGGCAATGTGAAGAAACAATAAAACACTGAAAATTTTGCTGCAACAGAAAGAAAAAAAACTTCTTAACTGTTAGGTAGACAAACACTGGAAGTGGTTGCCCAGAGAAGTTGTGGAATATCCATCTGTGGAGAAATTCAAAACCCAGCTGGACATGACCCTGGGCACACTGCTGTAGATGACCCTATTCTGAGCAGGGGTGTTGGCCAAGAAATTCAAGCCCATAACATGTCAGCCTGTCAGCTGGCTTGGACATTGCAGATGCACTATTAGCCTCTTTTATTTACTGATGAAGCCTCGTGGGCCAAAGGTGCTATGGTTGGGATCTGGAAGGGTCTGTGTCTGTGCTGAGTGAGGAATCCACTCAGGCAGCTGGGGCAGCTTGTCCCAAAATACATGTCTTTCATCTCCTGCCTCCTTTCCTCATAACTCTCCATCCTGATGAGGCTTTATCCCACAGCTGGACTGTCCCAACTTTGGGCTCCTGACAAAGTACAAGTCCATTTTCCCCGCACTTTCAGGTAATTCAGGGTACAGCAGCTCCAAATGAAAGGATATTCAGGTGGAAGGCAATGGCAACTTTGCTGTCCTACCCCCATCTGAAGTCCAGAATGATGGCTTAGCAGTGGATTGTGGAGGTGAGTCCAAGGGAGAATAAAGAAGACCTTGAGAAAAGACAGTGTCATGATTATGCTTCAGCTAAATCTGGTTTTAATTTCCTCAAAGTAGATGTCCTAATTTGTAAATTACTGTTCTGTGATAGAGATTCTATGTCCCATATGTAGTTAAAATATAAACAAGCCTATTTGGATCAGGTGGGAGCTTATTAAAGTAGCAAACCACATATGCCTCTTTTCTTGCATTCATAATTTGGGTTGAACTCCTCTGGTTTTGGTTTGTACTAAAAGCCTTTGCCTTTCCAAAAAAAGAAGCTCTCACAGTGCCTGAGCTGAGCTTTTTATTTTTGTATTTTTATTTTTTTTTCCTGTAATGGGGAGGAACATTGCCTTGTGTTTGGGTGGTCAAATATAGTTTGTGCACCTTGGAAGCAACCAAGGGTTGTTATTTTCTTTGTCTATCTTTCATAATAGCTGAAATCTCCCAAGAACTCCCTTAGTGCTGAATTCACGGGCTGTCTGGAATTTAATTGTGGGATCAACATGGAACGTTCTTCCTGGAAAAAGAGATGATGAGGTGGAGTAGTAAAGATGGTTAACCAGAAAAGCAAACAAAATTGGCCATAGACGATTTAGCATTTAAAATAGAGCCTCAATTCAAAATATGTGTGTGCGAGCATGCGAACGTATGTGTTAGGGGAAGGGATTTCATAACTGGGTGCTTGAGGGAAGGAATAACAGCCATTCAGGGTGGGCAAACAAGGCCAAGATGTAGCCTGTAATTTTCAAAATGAGAGAATTTGGAGCAGGAGACTTGGGATCTGAGGTCAACTCAATGTGAGAGCCTGTCAAGGAAATAGAGTGGCCGCATTAAGCATGGCTTAGGATGGCTAAGGCAGCCTTTCTTTAGTGGAAATAAATTTAGATTACACTGTGTGAAAAAAACTTGTTCTACTTTCCCCCCCCCACAAGCATTGACAACACCACTGTCATTAATAGATCTCTGCCTGTTTCTATCTATTTCTTTTATAAACTCTTGGCAAGATGACACTAAAATCCATGTACACAGAAATCCACACACAGATACACTAGGAAACAGCATTTTCCTACAAAACAGAAAATATTGGTAAAAATTACATTTTGCATTGAAAAACAGTAATGTTGGAAAATTTCGGCCAAATAAGAACTTTGATAGTATTTGTTTGTGGATGCACTTGCTTCCGGAACTAGATCTCAAGGCTATTTTGACTCACTTGGGCTGCTGCAGTGCAAGAGGAGATGAAGTTACAGCCCTCAGGAAACTCCACTATGGTTTTATGTCTTCTGTGAAGCTGAAAAGAAGTGACTTATCTGCCCTGTTGTCATAAAAACTATGTATAATGCCCCTCTCTCCCATATGAAGTTATTGGAGTCTTAAAACTGAGCCATGTCTTGTGAAGAAAGACCCGTATTCATGACTTTTGTGTGTGGAGAGGTGACATTGATGATACTGACCTGGGGTGACTCTGCTTTAGCTCTGCTTGGATTATATTAAAATAAATCTGATTGTGAAAAAGCTAAAGCTCTGCATTGATAAAAGCTACTTAAGCCTGGGTTCCAAAAGCTGATTTCCCCCCCCAAATCACTCATTCCCTTGGAAACATCTGCCTTTGCCCCAGATCAAAATCTTGAGAGAAGCCAGGCCTGGCTCTGACCTTACATCCAGCATTGAAAATCTAGGATTTTGAAGTTGGATTTATACCATACATCTCAATGTAGTTGCTCTTTGCAGATCTGTCACAAACAGGAAACTTTCTGTCTCTTCTGTGCTCATTTGCTTTTTCAGAGTCAAAGGATCAAAACATGAAGAACTAGTCTCCACAGACTGCGCCATACCAAGGGATAAATATGTTTTCTTTTTAATTTTCCCCCATTACATTATTGAAAGCCAACTTTAACAGTTGTCCAGCAAGATCAACTTTTTATTGTGCTTGTATAAACTCGTTAATAAGAACACTGCTTTTAAAAGTTAGTCTAAGAAAATACCAAACTGAGCAATGCCTCACTTCCTCTTTTGGTCCACTCCTTTTATCCAACTCCTTCAGTCTTTTCTTTCCAGCCCTTTTCCTCCTCCCTGCTCTATTCTGATTACCCTCCATATATGTGTCAAACCCATTGATTGCCAATGGTAATTCATGAGTGGATAAGTCTGGGAGACCAACAACTAAACAGTGCACATTTTGGGCACATCTCTACAAGGTATTAACACGTGCTGGGCTGCCAGGAAATTGAAGGGTGGAAAGTGGCCCTTTAGTACACAAAACCTGGAGACCTCACCTGGAGTAGTGACCCCCCTGCAGTGCTGGGTCCAGCTCTGGAGTCCTCAGCACAGCAGAGACTTGGACCTGGTGGAGCAAGGCCAGACGAGGTCCCAGCAATGATGCCAGGGCTGGAAGCCCTCTGCCAGGAGACCAGACTGAGAAAGTTGGGCTTGTTCAGCCTGGAGAAGAGAAGACTCCAAGGGGACTTTCTTGTGGCCTTTCAGTGCTTAAAGGGACCTGTATGAAAGATGGGAAGGGACTTACAGAAAGCCTGTTGTGACAGGACAAGAGGCGATGATTTTAAACTAAAAGATGGAGATTTAGACTAGAAAGAAGGAAGACATTTTTTGTGATGAGAGTGGTGAGAGCCTGGCCCAGGTTGCCCAGAGAGGTGGTTGCTGCCCCATCTCTGGAACCATTCCAGGTGAGGTTGGCCAGGGCTGTGAGCAACCTGCTCTAGCTTCAGAGGTCCCTGCTCAGTGCAAGGGGATTGGACTAGCTGGCCTTGAGAGGTCTTTTCCAACCCAAACCATTCCCTAATTCTAAATCTTGGTCCAATATTTTTATTTTCTTACCAGCTACTGAGTAGCTTCCACCAAGGACTGCTCAAGTCCTGAAAGAATTGCATGGAAATTGTAATTAATCACCATCCTGTTTCTCTGTTAAAAATTCCAGCATACTGTTTCCTCTTTCTTACCTTCCTCTTACTATGGCAGCTTCCCAGGAGTAATAAATTCAGGAGTCTGTGTATCATTGAACAGAAGGGTCCACTACAACTCACAGCAGAGCTTCTGCCCACAGAGGAGAGCATGACCCCTGTGACATTCAGACCCACGTGCAATGGCTGTGAAAGACCTTTCAGACTTTCTCATCAGGCAGCACCTCTATTTTTTTCTCCATCCAAACATGCAACTCATAACATCTTTACTTTTCCTGTAGTCGTGAAACACTTCTCAGTGTTTCACTCACATTTTGGGGTGGAAAATGCCAGGAATCCCTCCTACACACAGTTGTTGAATAGACATGAAAGCCATCACCACGTCTCCCATATTTATTTGAATTCTAGTGCTGCTTTCCACCTTTCACGCTGAAATAGAGCCACGGAAGTGCTGTTGCTTCTCTTTTCCACCGTACATTCAGGCACGTTCACATTTTGCAGCTCTTTTTAATTTGATCTCCCTTACATCCCTTTTGGCACGGGCGATTCCCAGCTCTCTTTTTCACTGATTATCATTTTGGATTGCTGTTGGCCGCCCATACTCCTTACCTCGCTTGGCTCCTTTCCACAAATCCTCTGTCCTCACGGATATTGTTGGCACTTCCCACTAGGGTGAGAGCTGCGAATTTCATTCATGCTTGCGTTCGTTCCTCTGCCAGATCATGAATGGGGATGTTAACTAACACTGATCCATGTGGATATTCCACTAAACTGCTTTCCCGCAACGCCATGTACTATTATGCATGATTCATTACCCTCTCTTCTTTGTTTTCAGCATTTCAGTTAATGATCGGGCTACGTAGCTGCTCGCAGAGAATTTGATTTTAATTGATGTGGAAAGAACGACTTCACGAGACATTATCTCACACGCGTTGGTACAGACCAGATATTTTGTATCTCCTGTAATCACTTTAATCTTGTTATTCTATAATAACAAGAGGGGAAAAAAAAATTGAGCCTGTGCATATCTGAACTTAGTCTATTCATTTCTACTCATGCCAAGTCAACAAAAAGCACGGCTGGCTCAAAACAGTAGCTCCCCCCCACACCTCTTGTTGCAAGGAGCAGGAGATCGAGGCTTTATTAACGTTGCAGCTCCAGGTAGCTTTAGCAGTGAGGGCAGGGGGCTGCGTGGAAAGGGGGTTGCTTTTCCGTCACAGGCTACAGCGGGGGCTCTGCACCTGCCTGAGGTAAACCAGGCAAGTAAACCCCCTTTTAAACTCTTCCCCAGCAAATATAACCTGATTTTTCAAAATAGGACTAAATTCAGGCCAAGTGTATTTTGGTGAGTGGAGTGAAAAGATGGAGAAATCAGCAAACAGATCACAGCTAGGACAGGTTGTGTAGGAAAGGGAGAACGTGAATAGTTTCTTCTTGGGCTGGCGTGACCAGATTTCTTTATTTTTTCAAGGGAAATAGTTTCTTGCTTCTGTGTCCATCCTTCTACCCCTTCCGATAAGTGTCCAGCTGCCTGCTCATTGTGTCAGTGCCTGAGTTTGCTGCTTTTGTGAAGTTGTGCCTTATTATTTACTGTACTTCAGCGATAGCACCAACACCTCTGGAGTTATCCTGAAATTTCTTCTGTTTTAAAAAATTATTTAAAGAAAAACTTGTGGTTTTTCTGAGCAAAAGCCCAAAATCTCTCCTATCAGTGAAGTCTACAAGGCTTCCCTTGTTATAAGCAAAGGCAACACTTACCCTCCAAATAAAACGCCACTCAGCAAAGAGTTGCCAGGAGAACTGGCACCTCCACCTCCCTCATATGTCCCTGCTGCTTCCCCCAAACCAAGCAGGGGTGACACGATCAGCTGGATTCTGTCTCCCGTCCTTCATTTCATCACATCTTTTGCCAACTGTACTTCAAGGGTCTTTAAGAATGGAAATCAAATAAGAAACAGGAAGTGTGAATAAGCTTCGTTTTCTGATCCCAGGCCAGTGGAAAAGATGTCTGTTAATTTATGAATGAATCAGATTTGTGCTGGAAGCCATTTACAAGGAATGTGTGCTTGGGCTGTTTCTTCATGCTAGTCAAAGCGGAGTTACCTACTGATGTCAAGCTGCATCTCGGTCACTGCTGTTATACGAACCCTAACATTCATCCAGGCCCTCAGCGTGAACGATTCACAAGTTTAATTAGAGCAAAAGGTCTGCTGAAACCTCCAGACAACTCCACTGGGGAGCTGAGAATGTATTTAGATTCAGTAGACATCTGTATTTGGATTCGAATGACGTTCTTAGCTCTATTTCTTCTCCCACCACTTTTAAATCTCCAGAAAAGCACAACTTTAGAAAGGAAGGCTACACTCTCTAACAGCCAAGAGGAAGATTTACAAGCCAGATGGTGATACTTAAAATAAATAATGAAAAATGATGCAAGTTAATTTTTCCTCTCTTTATGTGTGAAAGCATCACCATCCCTTCCTCCTACTGCCTCCATCTCTAAATGACTGAATTTTCTACCCTCACTAAATCAGTAATTAAACCCCCTTTCCTAACAGTGCTAGGTACACCTTCTGTCATTAGAAAGCAAAAGCTTGTGTTCATAGAAATTATAAATGGAATGGATAGAAAATTTCTCGCTGCAGTCCCCCTCCAAAATAAGGTTCTGGCTTTCATTAGAAAAAAAAAATGGAAAAATGCAGGGGGAAAAAAACCAAAAAACAAACAAAAAACAAAACAAAAAAACAAAACAAAACAAACAAACAAAAAAAAAAAAACCAGGATTAAAAAAAAAAACACCCTGGCTTTTGGCGGCCAACAGTTTATATTTTCGGTTTATACCAAATGGATGTTGGCAACTGAAATCCAAAAGCACTCATGTCTTTGAACAAAATAAGCCAAAAAGTAAACCAGCAAAGCACTCCAAAAAATCTTTTCCTCCAAATTTATCTTTTTCTCTTCAAAAATTGGTGAGGATAAAGTGCTTCATTTTGCAACTACAAAATGCTTAGTTTAAAAAAACTGTAAAAAATTTCATTTCTGTCTACCGTACTTTGCTTTCATGAGAACATCAGGACACATTTGGGACTAGAGAGCTCTGCTTGGGGCCAGGGCTTAACACTGTATTTTGCTGTGTGTTGCAAAATCAGTCTGTGGCTCATCTTGAGGGACACTGGTTGAAATTATAGGTCTGTGTAATATAATAAGTCTAACTGGTGGGTCTAATGATCCTTTTTGGTGCTAACATCCACGAATTGATAAAACATTGTGAACATTTGCAATGATACTGAGAGGACCGTATTTCCTTCCATGTTATGGTTGCTTTGCATGTCATTCATCTGATGACATGCAGATGTCTAAAATTAAGCCAGAGTCCTGCTTTAGTGTTGCTCAGAAAACACAAAGTGCTGGCGTTTTTGTGTCCTCCCTGGCTCTGTCGAGAAGGACCTGAGGGTCCTGGTGGACAACAAGTTGCCCATGAGTCAGCAATGTGCCCTTGTGGCCAAGAAGGCCAGTGGTCTCCTGGGGTGCATTCAGAAGAGTGGAACCAGCAGGTCAAGGGAAGTACTCCTCCCCATCTGCTCTGCCCTGGTGAGGCCACATCCAGAGTATTGGGTCCAGTTCTGGGGTCCCCAGTTGAGGAGAGACAAGGAGCTACTGGAGAGAGTCCAGTGGAGGCTCCAGAGATGCTGAGGAGACTGGAGCATCTCTGTGCCAAGGAAAGTCTGAGAGCCCTGGGGCTGTTTAGCCTACAGAAGAGAGGACTCAGAGGGGATCTGATTAATGCTGATCAGTAGCTAAAGAGTGGGAGTCAAGAGGATGGGGCCAGACTCTTGTCAGTGGTGCCCAGTGACAAGACACAGGGCGATGGGCACCAACAGGAACCCAGG
>VZZY01011092.1:278518-361765 GCA_013400335.1 Eurystomus gularis | reverse complement strand
CGGCCGTGCCCCCCGGCTGCCAGGCGCCCCGCTGGACGCGGCCGGGGACGGTTAACCTGGCCCCGCGTTCTGGGAGGCTGCGTCCAGCGCCGCAGGATTCGGGCCAGGCCGTGCCAGTCCTCTGGTTTTGGTTATTACAGCGTGGGCACGAAGCGGTGCCAAAAAAAGTTCTCTTTGATGTTGAAAGCAGCAATCTTGAGAAACAGATGCTGCTGACTGGTCTTCTACATGCATTAAGTCCCTAGTGAATTTGGAAAGCCTTTTAAAAATGGGACAAAGACATGTGATTAAGATGCTTAAACATTATAGTTAGTAGTCAAAATGAGGACATTATTCGTCCTTACAAGTAAATTAAACAGAAAAATGGATTGGGGATGGACCTTGACAGGTTCTCTTTGTCCCTTCGTACTCTGAGGCAGATCAAAGACCTCTTTGCCAAACTTAGTGTCAGAAAATTAATAGCAGAGATTGCATACTCTGTGAGAAGAATAATAACCGTCCTTACTGTTGGAAAGCTTTCTTCATGCCTAATCCAGAATTTCAGTCAGGGTGAGAAGAAAGAAGCATCTGCTGGAGCCGAGTTGGCTGGTGCTGATGCTGCTCAAGAGGCAGGGCTGCAGGTCCTGTGACTTGTGCAAGAACAGGAGTGCTCTGGAAGGAGACTAGGGGGAACTTTACAGTCATTTTATAACTGTAGTCCAACCTGAGTTGTCTTTGGTTTAGTAGGGGACGTAATTTGTCTTGTCCTTAACAGATGTGGATTTTGACTGCCCTCTTGTCTTTCTGTGACATATTAGAAGACTTGATGTGTCTTCCCTCAGTTAGCTTTTTTCTGGGCTAAGCCCTTCCAATTTCTTCAGTATCTCTTGTAGGCAGTGCTTTTTAGTGTTGTATTCCTTCTTTTACTAACTTCTAAGTATATGGGAGTGAGGGGAAAACCTTTTTCAAAACCATGAAGATAGGTGCTTTGTATGAGCTTCAATAGACAAGTAAACCCCAGAATTCAGTTCTTTCAAGTCCTTTGTGTTATTATAATAAAGAAATTTAAGAGTCTTCAAATAGTAACCTACTCTTCTGAAGGACTGCCTTGCAGTAGGAAGTAAAGTAAGTAAATTGGATTTGTTTTTAATCGGGTTTCTTCCTGGTATGAAGACATTGTTATGCAAAATAATCCACAAGAGTTTAACAGAGGAGCAGGATGTTTCAGAGTAGAAAAAAGACCTCATTACATAGGAGCTTTTTGCTTTGCAGTTTTTATTTCATCAGAATACTTACTGTAATGATGTTTATGGTATTATTATATTGCGGTATTGTCATACACATTTTCGTACTGGGTATGTGTATATGCTACCAACCTATACAGTAGGCTTCCTTATATAGGTGTAGTAAAATAAGATTTATGAGTTTATAGTAGACAATCAGTTTTTATTGCATATTACGCAGGGATGGTGGGTGTTGTGTACAAGATGAGTTTTCAGGTTATTTTAAGAGAATGAGTCAATGCTTGGTAAATATTTCTTTGAAAAGTTGTTTCAGGCTTAAATATTTTGAGAGGAAATGATAGAACTCAGATCCTGAAAGATATTTTGTCTAATTAAAATCTTCAGGAGCACCTAAATAACTGAAGAACACTGCCTTAATCTCAAATGAGTTGGAGAGCAAAGGAGCACAGTTAGTATTTGTAATAGCATAATTATTGTATATGTCTAAGTGCATGAAGTAATGGTTTGATAAAAATGATACTGAGAATCCAGAGTGCATCCTGTAGAAGTGAATAAAAAGTCTTTGTGAAATATCACTGGTAATAGTGTTAGGCCTCATACCTATAGAGGAGGTTTTATCTCTCAAATAGACCTTTAGAAGGTTATAGCGTTGTCTTGAAGGTTGTTAATTTTAGGACCTCATGATTATTAGAGTCATAAACTTGAAATGGAAACTGCCATTTAAAATCTCTGAAAGATGGAGCTGCTTTGTTGAGAATAAGTGCCTTGCAGTTTTACATGCACAGATGTCTAGTCAAAAGCCTCAGTGTCCAAAATGAAGGATACCGTTACATATTTTGAAAGAAGTCACTAACAGAAATACTGGAGTTTAGGATGTGATCAGTGGATTTACCTTTTTTTTTTATAATGTAAGTTACTCTATTCCATGCAACTTTTAGAATTGCAGTAATTTCTTAATAGCTCACAATTGTAACTTTAGAGTGCTTGTACGTTTTAATGCAAAGCTTTCATCACATTCATAAAAGCATCATTAGTCATAGCGTGCTTACGTACAAATGCTTACTCAAGCTAGTAGGTTAAATCCCTCTTCAGAAATATGCCTTTATTTGGATTCAGATAATACTTGGACTGAATGTGCCATTGACTGTTAAAAGGTAAGACTTTACTCCTGCAGCTGGATTTGCCTGCTCTTGTCTTACTGCGTGAGTGATATTATTTCCTAAAGGAAAATCAAATTAGTATAAGAAATGATGTTTGTGGGTTCCATTTCCGTGACCAGAATTGTCAGGTCTTATTACAATATTACAGACAAGAATAACAAAATGCAGTTCAGACTTCAGTTTATCAAATTTATCAGCTTATGATGCATTCTGTGATTGATAGAATTGCTTTTAAGTGGCACAGCTTAGTCGATGTGGTGGATGGAAGCTCCTGCTGTAGGGCTTTGGTGCAGTAAGTGTTGTGGAGTCATTGGTGTATACCTGCTGCTAGAGAGATGAGTCTAGGTAAAATAGTGTGTGTGGCATGTTTCTGAATAATGAAAGAAGTATTCTAGGAAGACTATAGTTTCCAAAGAGGGAGTTATGTTGCTGATTCAGGGGTATGTTTGGAAGGAACATGAAGGTACGCGGATGCACGGTGGATGTATGCAGATAAATTTACTTGTGCTGTAGGGTGGTGGAAGGTTACAAACACACTACTGTGCTAATAACATTTCCAGTCAATTAATCAAAAGAGGAGGAGGATTTGTTTTTACATTTGTACTGCTAGTCACAGTAGGACAGAATTGAATTAAGTAGCTTATCAAAAAGAAGTGTTAGGTGATAGAAGCCACCCTCTTTTCTGGGATCAGCTTTGCTTCAGTATGAACAAATGAAGACGTGTATCTTAATGGAAGACTGTAAGGGCTTCAGGCTATTAGAACAAAAGAACACGACAGACATTTTAATGGAGCTTTTTTGGTGATGCTCTGTCTCAGAAAGCATTATAGATCAGCAGAGGCAGGCTGGCTGTCAGTGGGTGAGATTTCAGTAGATTTTTAGTTGAGAGGAAGTTCATTGGCTTTGTTTTTCCTGTTTGATTATCACTTGAGGTGAAAAAATTACATGATGCTGACTATGACATTGTCTAAATGTCCGTTAAAATTAAAAAATTAAAAATTCTGTATTTTGCTGTTTTGTATGAGTAAAAGAAGTAGGTCAGTGTGCCAGTGAAAACTGAGCTTGATTTAACTCTGGTACTTTGACTGCCAAACTGATTCTGTAATTTTAAATGAACAAGCTAGAAAAGAATGTCTGGTAGAGCACACCCTGCGTCTTGGCAGTTGTGTTAAGCCAGCGTACATGCTAAAGTTACGGAAAACCTTTAAGTATATGTCTAAGCAGTTAATTGCTTATGTAGTTTTATGTCCTTGATGAATTTGGAATCAGTTAGCAGGTTTAGAGGAACATGCTCCTGTAAGCTGAATTCTTCTGTAAGTAAATTATTACTGTATCAGCAAAAGCATGTGTAGTATTATAAAGGCAATCTGAGGATCCCTATTACAAAAAAAACAAATTGCAACCCCAAAAAACTAAATGTAGGTGGCTTTATGTGCCTGGTGACTTCTCTTGTAGTGTGTGAGTCCGTCTTATGGAGCACAGTGCAAAATTGCATTCTGTCTAGGAAATGCGCATGTTGAAGACCAAAAGATTTCTTTGCCCCATGACAGACATGTCTGTAAAACTGGAAGCACAATTACAATAGCTTCATAAGAAAAGTAGCTTGTTTAATTTTTTCAAATGTCATAAAAATTTCCAGTGTTTACTGATATGTTATTTTATTAATTACTAACTCGGAATGCTTTTTCTCTTTTGGAATAGAAACCCCTTGGTACTAGGTAGAATATGGCCTTTGGAAAAAAGAGATTTGATCCAGTTAATTTTATATCCTAAAATGTGAGCAGTTTTCAGATATTTGGGAAGTGGAAGTACAAGGTTGCATAAATTTCCAGTTGACTTATATGCTAAATTGTTGTTAGTTCAATACACACAGCTTCTTTCACAATAATTGCACCCCTTTTAAGGAGGTCACCTATACTTAATTAATATTTTCCTGTATCAGAAGTTCTGGAACTCTATACAAGTCTAACTTGCTTACTTTAGTTTCAGTCAGCATGTAGGAAAGTGTTTTCATTTTCTCTGCTTCATTTGTTGGTAGTTGCCAAAGAGTAAGTGATAGGGAACCAGTATTCTGCTTTATATTTCTTAGCTTTATTTAGAGGATTACGTTGCATAGCCAGTAAGACTTTCAAAGTAATGGCAATAATAAAGCTAACGATATGACTTCTAAAACCAAATCAGTGTTGTCTTAATAAACAACTGGAAGCATGGGCAACCTGAAAAAAAGTCTTTGTGAGGCAAACAAAAATTTGGCGCTGGCAGCAAAGTGTACAAGCAGTGATTTTAAAAAAGCAGAAGTAATTTGTGCTTCTTTGAGTAGGTGCAAACAGAATACAGTCAAATGTAAAGTAAAACAGTGGCAAGAAAGAGCACATAAAGCAAATTGAAAGAATAATAGGTTACTGCAGTAACAGGTTGTCATGGTTTTAATAATAGAGATGAAAAAGATCAGAGACTGGCATATAAATGTTGGTTGATGTATCTACTTATGTAAATGGAAACCACATTTTTAAGATACTTTACATGCATTATTATTACGTTATCTTTTAATTGTTGGGAGGAAAAGTATGCAAATACCTACATATTCAGAATGGTCTTCAGCAGAGAAGATAAAGTACGAATGTCATTTTTGCATCCTTTTAATTTGCTGGCCGGTCTTCTGAATGTTTTGTCAGGACTAGAATAGAGTCTGAGAAGTAGAGCAATTCATTTTTAGATCTCTCATGTACTTTGTATTCTGTGTGGGACATACAGAATTACGTATGTGGACTGAATTAATTTGTGATTCATGTGTGTTTAGTTTCATACGCTGCATTTTTACCAAGACTACATAGCTACACTACTGTAGTCTTTATTTAGGGTGTCAATAGTCATAAGTTTTGCTGTTCATGTTCTTATCAGCTACATGATAAAGACCATTTTGTTAAATTTTAATTTTTAACTAAAAACTTAAGTCGCGTATGTCCTTTTTGAGATCACAGTAATAATGAAGTAAAGGCTTTTCATTTCATTTAGAAATTTGTAAGTACAGTCCTTTAAAATAATTTCTTGAAATAGGCTAATAATTTTCATCATTGACAAGTGGCAAGCATTCCTTGGCTGTGTCGAACTTGGGGGATTTTTTAATCAACAAAAATCATGAATGCCTAGCACCTCATTTATTCAGAAACTCATGTTTTGTACACTACTGTCACATTGTTTAGTTCTGGGAGGAGCACAGTGAGATTAACAGGGCTCTGATCTGTTTCATGGTTTCTTGTTCAAAGCAGTCCATTCAGCTTAATAGGGTTGTGTGAGAAATTGCAGCAAATGATGTTTAGTAGGCAGGAAGAATTAAATAGTGAAGACCAAGGAAGGGTAGAATGTGCTTGTATTTTGGAGAGCTGTAGTCAAAGTGGTGAAGTGACACCGGTGAGAACGGAGACAATCCTTTCTTCTAGCAACTACAGAAACGTACTACTTCAGAGTTTTGGATACTTCACATCCAGGGGCTGATGCCAAAGTTAAGGGTCCGCATGAAAACTTATTAGCACATGGGCTGTGTGGTTCATAACTGTGCACGGCAGGCACTTTTTATTGTTGAACCAACACCGCTTGTGTGTCTAGCGTCTGTATGTTTAAGCCTCAGGCTGTAGGAGCTACAACCGTCACGTCCTGAAAAACTGTTTTCTAACTTGCAGTTGTAATGTTATGGGAGCACTTAGGAATAATGATTTCATTGTTTGTAAAGCATAATTAGGGGTTTTTTTAGCCTTTTCCCTCTAAGCGACATTTCTGGCATTAAAAAAAATGCTTCCAAAATGTAACGTCAAGCAAATACGCATGTGTTGTATCTTGATACTTAGATTGGGTCTTTGTGCATATAATGGGGCAGAAGCTGCAAAGTGGTTGCAACACTGTAGTGTGCTCTCTGGTGTTTCATGATCCTAGATCCTTCAGCCTTTAAATTGTAAGGCTAATAGTCCCAATTGGGAGTGAATGTTTAACTACATCCACACATGTCCCTGCCCATGGCAGGGGGTTTGGAACTAGATCATATTTAAGGTCCCTTCCAACCCAAACTGTTCTGTGATTCTATATGTTGGTAAACTTTCTGGAGTCTAGCATAAATTACATGAGGACATGCTGCTCAAAAACACCTGATATACTTAATTTGTCTATAAATTTTGAGTTGATCCTGTGGCAAGATTCATAGGGACCTCTCTTTTAAAATCAGCTATTAAAAATAAATATACACACCAAAGGTAACAGAATTTTTATTGGTAACAGAATCAGTGGAGCTTGTGAAATCTCACTTTCTACTGATTTGTGGGGAGTGATTTGTCCTAATGCAAACCTTGAGTACTTCCTCAGTCACTGAGACCTTCCAGTCACCCCCAGTTCTCTCCCGTGATCTGTGAGTTTCCACACTGCAGCATCCTTTGTCTTTTCATCTCTCTACCTGGCTGCTTAGACACCGCACTGTTTGCTCTTGTCTCTGGGTGGATTAAACAAACGAGCTAAGGTCTGACCCTTCCCACTTTTCCCTCTGTGAGGGCACTAATCACTTTTTCCTACTAATAGCTGTTTTGCACAAACTTAACATATTGTAGGAACTTTATTCCTATGCACTTTTACCCCTTTCATGGATTTGAGTCTTGGAAATGGATTCAATTCAAATCAGCCCGGAAAGAAGATTAAATGGGGAGAAACGTACACATGCAGATAAAATGATGATACTGGACTGCTCTGTTTAGGAAACTAAGATAGAAGTTATGAAATAGTAACCCTTTTTGTGTTTGGTTTTGTTTGTTTTCTATTGCTAGTCAGCTTGTGTTTGATGTTTCTTGAAGTCCTAGCTGTTGGCATCTAGAAATGCTATGATGGAAAAAATTAATCTTTCTTTCAAAAAGCAAAGTTTTCAAACCTTTATGAGTTCAGAGGCTTGGCATGAGAAAGAATTAGATATGCCCTGAAGGCCTGAAAGTAATATTTTTAAAAATATATATGTCTTTAAAGAATATTTGCTACTCTAAAGGCATTTGATGAGTATTTGGCTTATGACTTCTAATCACTGGAGGCTGGTAACAGAATGGATATTTTTGTATGTATCTAGCTTTCCTTTGCTGAAAAATGGTGTGTTTTCTAATATGTCCATTATACTTAGTCTTTTTTTGAGCTAGAAATTGATATACCAAAAAGTGCACCATTACAAGCCTCAAAAAGCATTCATTACACTTTGATGTTGAGGGAGTTCAGGTCTTCCTCTCATTTTTATTTGATATGGTGAATAATGCCACTGCCTTTTCCTGGGATTATTCAGGCCTAATGACTTAGCTTTGCAATTCAGCTCAGCTCAGTCCTCATGTCTGGGCAATGGCTAAGTCTTAGATATTTTTTCCTATCTATTAGCTCAAATAAAACTCTCATCTGTGCTACAGAAATCATTGGAATGCTAGCTCAGAAAACAAAAAAAAGCTTTTCCCAAAGCTAAAAACATAGTAATTATTTATCTGACGATGCCATCTCTCTGTTTGCCCCCCACCTCCCTGCAGCTGGTTTCCCTTTCAGTAGGGAGAGGTAGATTGTTTCCAGTCAACATGGTGTGTTTGTCACCATCAGCCTGCTTCCTGAAGCTTTCTCAGTCTGTGTCATCTCCCTCTGAGGCTTTGGATCTCAGAGGTTACAATATTGCCATCTTCTAATGCCCCATTCAAGCAGTGATGGCCGTGAGAAGTGGAAACTTGTGGTTTTAGCATGCTATGTATCTGCAGTTCTGTACACAAATACCACTGTCTTTGTACTTCTCATTAACGTTACGGTTATTCATCATTTCCCTCCTATATTTACACTGTAAGTTGTTCAGGGCCATGTCCACATTTTTATTCTTCATTATGTACAAGTTTAGCATGGGATATTTGGGTATGGCTCTGCAATATTATAGAAATAAATTATTTTTATGTAGTTATTCTAACAATCACTCTCTATGAAAAATGTAAGCAGGTTTTTTATGAGAGTTCAGACCAATGTAGGAAAAAATGGTAAGATATGATAAAAAATAATCAAAAGAGACCTTGACGTTAATTTTGTTTCTAAGGTTCAAACCCCTCTCTCTCCTAATGAAAAATAGGAGTTAAGACTTCAAGAACTCCATGACTGTCAGTGCAATCAATCCCAGCATCTAAGCTGAAATTGATTATATTGACAGCTTTAAATACATATTTAGTATAAGATAATTTATATCAAAAACAAATTTGCAATAACTCATAACTGTTTGAACAGGAAACAAGAACTGTTGATTAAAAACAGGAGGATGTTGTCTATACTGTTTTGTCTGGCTTTTTAAAATTTTTGCAATAATATTTTTTGAATGCTCTGAGGAATAAGTGTTTGTCTGTTGCTTAATGCTATGATTTATTTTCTCCTGTATCTTATGGGGGGAAAATAATAGTTTATAAATTCTGGAGTTATTTCAACTGAAATTTTGTTTTAATTTCCATAGGTATAAGATCTCTGTGAAATAGAAAAATATGCCCAAAAGTGAAGTAAATATTTAGGTAGCCTTTCAAAACTATTCTTCTGATATCACCTCTGTGTTAGATTGCTTGGAAGGTAAATACTGAGTTTTACTATTTGATTAATCTGACCAAGATCTGCAATTTACTCAAATTTTAGCCTTTTATTTAGAGTTAGAAGTAGCTCAATTATAGACCAATGGAGTGGTAATATGAAACAGTAGCTCTGTCTGAAATAGCATGTGTTTACTGGTACTTTGAAGAAGAAAAGAAAAAAACAGTCTTGTGGGATTACCTTTGCTCCCCCCATGCCAGAGAGATCCAGTCAGTATTATAGATTGATTTGGTTTTAAAAGGAAAAAAGACCTGTGCAAATTCCATGTCTCTTGTATCCTGTCTACTTGATTCTCCAGTCCTCTCTCCATCTGTGCTATCCTGCTAGCTGTAGGTTTTAATGATTAAATCATACCTCCATGAGCCACAGTCCAGTCCAGCTACTGTGCGTTGCCTGGGGCATAGACTCACCAATTTAGCAGAGAAGAAACAAAGGTGTTACCTTGCAGTGTGATACTCGCTAATGCGTGATAATTGCTCATCTGGGCAGTTGTATACTGCCCTAAATATGGAAGAGTTTATCTTTTGGCTGAATCAGCAAGTTACTGTTAAAGGATGTTATGAAAGTAACCAGATACTTTATCTTCAACCTCTGCCCCTTATTCCTCAATGAACACTTCTGTTCTCTACTTGTTGTTTTGTGGCTCTTCCTAAGCTCTGCTAACCCTGAAGCTCAATTGTCTCCTCTGGGTGGGTGTTTGTTACTTTTGCCCCAACTGGCTTCTCCACAAATTATGGAACAGTTGCAGGTGACCTACAAAATACATGACATCTCTTCTTCAATGGTCTTGTTGGAGAGTATGCCCAAAAAGCTACTAATTAAAGGATTGGTATTAGGGCAACATTATTTATCCTCGTTGTACTTATGCAAATTGAAACATTATAATTGAATATTCTGGCACCACCTTTTTCTGCAATGAATGGTGGTCTCAGAAGGGATGGTCTCACTGATAGTTCTTGCTTGTACTTATCATTTCCTCTGCTGTCTCTGCCCCTCTCTGTTTTTTACTGAGTAGCTTCCAAAAGTGAATGTAGAGCTGTTGAACTTCCAGTGGTCTTTCCATATGATTCCTTTCTAACAAAATGAGAGAATACGGATTAAAAAGTAGTGCTAATAAGAGTAATATAAAGCAGAATAAGTGAGCTGGCCAAGCTGAGAAAGGCAGAACTTCTGTGAAATAATGTAAAGACTTGTCAGTCTTCATAGAAGTAGATCAAAAGAGTTGAAACCAGCTTACTGTGTTTGCTTTTTAATCTGCATCTGTTCCTGGTGATAGATTTATGACTTTTCATAATGTGTAAACAGATTACTTCCATGATGTGCACTCATACCAGTTCTCATTTTGCTCTCTGTATTAAAACAGCAGGATATGAATTTAAATCCTAGGTCATATGCAGAGTACTGTGTTTTTTGTTTTGTTTTTGTTTTTTTTTTATTGTGAGCTTAACATTCTCTTTGTGATTTCTTTGGAGGATCATTCATGTTGCAAAAGAGGTAACCATCACTCCCATTGCTTTGCAGTTTGCATGGGGAAGTAACTTCTTTTTTTGGCCATACCTCTATTCTCTTCCATATATGCCACTTGCTACTAGACAAGGCTGGACAGTACTAAACTGGTGCAATTTATCTGTTGTACCACTTTTTGCTTGTCCAGGCATTTTGAGTTAGAATGGATGAGTGTTTGTGTGTGTTTGTGTGTATAAAAAAGCAGTAAAAGTCAGTATGTTAGCTGTTACAGAATCACAGAATCATATGGGATGGGGGTTGGAAGTGACCTCTGGAGATCATCTAGTCTAACCTCACTGCCAAAGCAGGTTCACCTAGGGCAGGTTGCACAGGAACATGTCCAGGTGAGTTTTGAAAGTCTCCAGCGAAGGAGACTCCACAACCTCTCTGGGCAGCCTGTTCCAGTGCTCTGTCACCCTCACAGGAAAGAAGTTTTTCCTTATGTTTAGGTGGAACTTTCCGTGTTCCAGTTTGTGCCCGTTGCCCCTTGTCCTGTCACTGGAAAAGAGATTGGCCCCATCCTCTTGACTCCTGCCCTTTAAATATTTATAGTCATTGATAAGATCTGTGTAAGTACCTGTTTGAAAGGGGGAAGACACTAACAGTCTCTTTTTAAAGTAGAAGTAATATGGTTATACATTCTGTAATAATAACAGCAGCAAATAATTATCAAGTAGAAGTAGTATTCTTATGCATTATATGAAATTGTGACTGGGTCAAACTGTGCCTTCATTATTAAGATCTTAGTTATCTGCACTGTACTATATAATTACTTCTTACACTGGCAGTATTTTCTTTTACTACTTCAGGTGTGTGTCTGCTTTTGTTTGATGGTAGATAAATCATAGCAGAGAGACTAGCAGTGGCTGGTCACTGGGGAGAGCAATGTGGTTTTGTAAGTAACCCATTTCTCTAAAATTACATGGCATTGTAGTATTTTAAGTGCTATTTTACTTTAGAAGGCAATTTCTGGTTTAGAGTTCTGTGACTGTGCAAATTCTTCAAGTTTTTTGTTATTCTTGCAGTTGGAAGGTAGAAGTGCATGCAGCCCCATTCCTCGACAAAAAGTAAATGCTAACATGACCTGTTGAGGCTCCACATAAATGCACAGGTAGAGGTTGATTCTGCTCTGTGCTAGAGAGCCCAGTCTGACATCAGCAGAGCTCATGGGCAGGGCCTCTCCCACCCTTCAGTCCTGGAGATGTGGGGTGAGGGGCTGTAGTCAAGGGGCAGGAAGGGAGGTCATTCTTCTTGGCAGCAGCAAGCTGGAGATTGGCTTGACCCATCTCATCAAAATGCACTCTAATTTAAGTGCTCTGAATCACCTCTGGCAGAGTTTACAGAGTCTACTTATGTCTGAATTATGCTGGAAGCTTAAGGAGGCTGTCTATCTAAATTACGTACCTAAAGTTAGACCTAGTAAGTACTCCCCACTGATAGTCAAATCCTTCCTACTTTTTTTTTTTTAACTGATACAGATGTTTTAAAGCAGTGATTTACATAGTTGAACGGCATGTTAGCTTGCAACTTGATATTCATTGTGAATTTGCACATCAGTATAATGTTGTTAAAATATCTAAAATATCCTGCTTTAGTATGAGAGGGTTTTTTGTAACAATTAGTGACTTTTCCATTTTACTTTGTAGTTCCAGGGGAATTTTACATTAAAATCCTCTGAGATCATCTTCTGTAGTTTTGGGGGCAAATAGTAGCTTTAAAGCTTATATAAATGTAGATTCTTATAAAATGCAATTTGAACTTAAGGATGACAAGTTACTTGGTAAACATGTTAGAACATATTCTTTTATTCCAGATACAAACACTATATGTACACTGTATTTAAAATGTCTCAAACCCGCTTATTCAGGAATTAATGAGTATTTGTGGTTTTCTACAAAGGCATTTTGGGGACATATTAATTCATGGCTTCTGGTTTGCCCACCTCATTTACGGTTGCAGTTAAGCTGTTAATAATAGACCAGTTGTAAATTGGGCTATTTGATTTCGGCATTGCATTAATAATTACCATTTTACTTTGATCAATATACTTTTTAAAAGTAAGATTTAGTATTTTTAAAGTTGTGTTTACATTGCTACGGTTGTAAATCCTGCACAGGTTTAATGCCATTGCCCTGTTTTAGAGTGGACATCAACATCACATGTCATTGTCTGCGTGAGATAAAACTGAGCCACTGTTACTTTTGGCAGTGTGGTGGTTTGATGCTGGGTCTGTGGGTGAATGAATTTTGTGGCAGCTGGAGAGACAAGTCTGCAAATGGTCCAGTGCTTAAGTTGAGCTACAGAGGAACTTGTGACTGCATGTACTGTTTACCTGTGTTACACCGTGTATGTGCATAGGTGTACCAGCAAACAATGTATCTGTGTATCAGAGTTCCGATGACCCTATTTAATCATTGCTCTAATTACTATGATTAATTATATCTTCACAGGCACAATTAGTTGATCTGAAGTCTGAACTGACAGAAACACAGGCAGAGAAAGCAGTATTGGAAAAGGAAGTGCACGATCAGCTTTTGCAACTCCATGCTGTTCAGCTTCAGCTACATGCCAAAACTGGTCAGAGTGTTGATTCTGGGGCTATTAAGGCAAAACTGGTGAGTGTGTTGGCTTGAATGGAGGATTATATTCTACTTTTCCCGCTCCTTGATGAAGTTTTTCCTTGGAAAACTGGTTACAAATTTTCACATTAAAAATGTTACAGTTAACTTTTTTTTTTTTTTTTTAAATAGCATATACGGTTGGTTGGTAGCAATCATAACAAAAATAACATCAGAATAATGAATGAGAATTTAATAAGTTGTTTTTACATAAACCATTTTTTAGTGGTTTCTTAAAAGTGAGATAAGAAAGTATTTAGGTGATTTATAAAGCTTGTCTGGAGACAGAAGTTACAAAAGATAATAGCTTCCAATATACAAATACAACCAAATCTTCATGTATCTTAAAGCCTAAAGTGAGGTAAGTCTGCTGTTTTCATTGTAGTTACTCTCTGAGAAGCACAAGAACGGGATTGTTTTTGCCACACAGAGAGAAGGTAGATGGCATCACAGTCCCCTCTCTACTGTCCTTTTCTCTTTAAGAATGCTACAGATGCGTCTGTGGTGCTGTCCATTGCTACATGCAGCAGACTGTCATAAGAAAACTTAATAAACCACTGATAATTTTGTACAATATGCTTTTTAGAAACTTAGGCCTTTACAAAGCCCGCCAAAAGGTAACAGTAGTTAATCTGTGCAATTAGTTCGCGTTTACTGATAATGAGAGTATAGTCTGCATCATTACTAGCCACAGCATGGGTTCGGGCTCTACTACCAAGATTTCTAAATTTAAAAAGTAATGTGGTTTCTAACTGTTGGCATAAATCACAGTCTAGCTCTCTGGCTGTTTTTAAAATTGCTTCACAGGTTGGTTGCAAATACCAAGTCCCAACATGTGGAAAATTTAGATTGGTCTCCTCTGTTATTTTGTCCTTTTAATTAATGCATAATAAAACATGGTAATAGACTATAAAGGCTATCTAGACTAATCACTGAATAATGGGAGTAACCCAAGTTCTTCCTCTTTCAGATCCAAAAGCTGTAATTGAATTACAGCTGTGTTTCTATGTCTACATACCTGGATATTCAGTGTAAGAGTAACGTTTTCTCGACTGTCTGCACCTAATTTATTCTGTGCTGAATTATAGATTAAGCACGGTGAAGTTTCTTTAGAGCTGCTAATTTTTATGGCGCTGTAAATATGCTTTAGTTAAATATCACTAGCATTTTGTATGTGTTAGGCTGCAGGTCTACATGTAGCAAATTTTTTTTAAGCTCACATTGTGGGTGATTTTGGTTGCTAAATTTTATTAGTGAGGCGTAACTTCTGAGTGACATAGAGACTAATACTTTTAACCTTTTTGTTTCTTTTACCTTGTTATGAACAATTTCTAAAGATACATTAAATCTCTATGCTATTGACAGCAGTCTTTTTTCCACAGGTGACTATTGATACATTTTACTTGCACCGTTTCAGATTTTATCTGTGTTGAAATTGAATTTTATTAACAGCCTAGACTGATATTCTCTCCTTAATTCTATTTGGTTGCTCCTTTTTTATAAACATCAGGGCTAATCTTTTTAGTTTGCTTTAATTTGCCTTTAGGGATTTCATAGTTTTAATGGAGAAAAGCGCAGCTTTAAACTGTTCCAGATACAGAAAGCTAGAAAGGTCTGGGAAGCTTGAACAGGCAAAACTGAGGCTGCTTAAATGACAATAAAAAGGGAAGTCTGAGTTTTAGGTAAATAAAAACTGTCATGCGGACCTTCTGGCAGTCAGAAAGCCTCTGAGGGCAAAGAAGGACTGTGTCAACAGAATATGTGATGGGAAATTAAAGTTCTGTGCTGGTTAACTTCCTGCTTGCTTTCTTAACAACAGCCACTCTTCTATGTCGACTCTTAGTGTAGTGGGGTTTCTGCTTAGTCCAAGCATAGTAACTCTTTCTTTGTAGGAATAGGAAGTTGTTGACTATGAGTTGTAAGAGTATGAAGCCTAGTTGAGTTTTTCTCTTTGAGCTTTGCAGCTGGTACACCATTTTTGCTACTTCTTCGCATCCTTTATGTCCCTCTCATAATAAATATTTTGTTACTCATTCTGAAATGAAAAACTATCTATATAACAGATGTTATATTACAGAAATACAGAATGTATTTTCTATGATGCTTTCAAAACTGCTTTCATGCATTTCACATTACTATTCTTTATAAAGATACTTGGTGTTTTAGGAGAAAGTATTGTTTTCAATACTACTAGGTTAAAATTCTTAATAAGATTTTTTAAATAACTTTCACTGCAAAATACCAAATTGCTGTTAAGTACAATTATAGTGATGTGCTTGTTGCTTGTGTTCTAATAAAATAAACAAGCTGCTGGTAAATTTCTTTTGGGGTAAGTAATTTATGTTGTTACGTTTTCTTGAAGTTCCTATTGCCTGTTTCTCTAATTATGGAACTCTTTTCTTCTGTCTTAAGTCTGTCCTTTCTGTGGATGAAATGGTGAGTATGCTGATTGCATTTATTTTGTGTTTAAGCTGTACTTTTGTTTTGTGCAATTACTTCTGTGTATGTTGGCATCAGAAACTGGCAAAACAGATCTGACTTCTTCCTTCGTCCTATCAGTTGGCAAGATACCAAGTAAAGAATTTTCTTTGCATTTAGGTTTTCTTTTCTGGTTTTGGTGCCCTCTTTCCTAAGTCTGTATGTGTTTGTTTTATTATTGTTACAGCTAATTTGGGGTGATACCTCACAACTTGACATTCTGAAAGATCTGGCAGTATCTCAAAAAATGTTAAGGTGTTACACAATTTCTAAAGCATAAACACTGTACACACTTATCAATGTAGTAAGTATTTTTAAAAATAATTCTGTCAACTTTTCCTTTTTTTCCCTTTTCTCAATTCTTTTTAAGGGTATGATTCAATATGATTTACTGGCTTGTGTAACAGCCCAAAGCATATAAATACAGTAAGACATACATAAGAAGAAAAAGTGAAGCAAAGTTATCTTTCAGTCTTTTCATGGTGATAGACTTGAAAGGCTTTTAAACAGCTTTCCTACTTTATCATGGTATATACTTCATTATCATTACTCAGTATTTGCCATTTGAAAAGCCATGGGGTAGCTGGTAAACATAAGCTTTGGTCTTCAACATTGCCACTGCATTTTTGGTGTAGTGGTTTTTTTTTGTATTCCCAACAGAAAATACACTTTGTTCTATTTTGCAGAACCTGTGCAATACTAGGAACACTAGAAAGCATGAAAATATTCTGTAACTTCCTCGTTTTTTAAAACAATTTTTGAGAATTTTGTCACATCTCCTGACAGTCATTCAAAACAAGATGTTCTTTGAGTACATATTCAGAGATTCTGTATTGGAAGCCTTTTGGTTTTGTTTTTTTTTTTAATTTGTGTGGTGATCAGTTGGAGACAGTCCAGAGAAGAATAGCATCTGGGTGTAATTTTCCACCTCAGTCACAGAACTATTGTCATAGTAATGGGGAAAATCAGAAGAAAACAATTTGATGGGATTACATTTTTCCTCATATTTTAGATGTAACATTTAAAATACATGACTAAAAGTGATTCCACTTAGAAATGTAAGATTAGAGTGTTTTAAATTTAATTTAAATGACTAACCAAATTCAGAGAAAATCAGTGGAAAATTTCAGTCTTGAGCACTTTTAACATTGCTACTTGTATAAATACAAATGGTATATTAAATTTGCTTATGTAACCAAATATCTTGGATCACTTAAGCAATTCATCTTTTGGGGGGAGGTTGGAATTTTTCTCCCAAGTTATATTTCCGATACATCAAGGAACTCATGCATCTCTCGAGCTTTTTTTCTGAATAGAAAACAGGACTGGTATATTCTAACAAATTATTGGCAAAGATATTTTGTATTTTTAGTTTATGGCTTTTTAATCAGTAAATAATGCATAAAAGTATCCGATGAGGAAGAAAATGCAGGTTTGGGTGTGAGTAATGTACCTTCATATGTCTCTCTTAAATTCTAGTCTGTGTCTTTTTGTATTTGTCAGATAGAAGATATTCTAAAAGGGAGTACATAAACAGGGGACCTTTACTATTTAGTATTGATGCAGTATTGGCAATATGTACACAGCTAATGTGTTACAGGAACACTGTACCTGTGACAGACTCCAGCTGCTGTAAGACAAGTGTATGTCTGAAGTGTGACCCTTCTTACAGCTAGAGTATGCAGCAGAGGCAATGCAGTGGGTTGGCACTTGAGTTCTTGTGATTGCTCTGGGGCTGTTGGCAGTAGATGTGAATTAAGATAGCCCAAGACTATCGTAATAATAGAGAGAATTGGTATAATTTTAGAAACTCCTATTCTTGAAACATAGATTAGTCAACAGTTTTGGCTTAGGAGTGATCCTGCAGTTCAGAAAGATTTGTTGAAGAATCATCTCAGAAGGCAACCCTCAACCTACAGGCCAGAGAGCAGAAGTTGCTTTGTGTGGCACATTTTCTAACATGCATATGGACTCAGACCTGGTCTGAAGCTGGGTTGATATGGGAATTACAGGGAGTGAAATGCCAGTGATTTGAAGGAATCTTTGTGCAGCTGTTCCTGAGCAGCATGCTAGGCAGTTCTTGGCCAACAGGCATATTTCTGTAATGTACTCTGTTCATCTAACCTAATACAGATATTTAACAGATAAAGGAGATTAAGTAGAGTCCATCAAATTCAGAGATTACTTTCTGGAAAATAGCAGTGAATGCCTAGATATACGTATTGTGAAATTACCTCTCTTTGGAAGAACTAAACTTGCTTAATTACTCAATTGTAGTAATATCAATCATATTCATGGTTTTATATCCAGGCTTGGAACAGTGATTAAACATATTCACGATTTGGTAACAGATTTGTCTTGCCAGTTCTGTAAAATGTTGTTTCTGTCCTATCGCTTCTTTAGCACTTCCTGGTTGTATTTAACAATGGAGTTGGTACACATACAAAGAACAGATTTTTTTAGGGTACTCTTAAGTGTCTTAATGCGTTCTGGTGAATGCAGTTTTTATTCCTATTTCAGTTGACAGCCATTTTTAAAAGGAAACAGCGATAGATCCTGTGGCTCTACTATTTTCTGGGCTTCCGGTGGGGTTTCTTTCCCACTTTGTAAAAGGGATAGAAAACAAGATATAAAACATATAAGTAATCAAACATGCTTTTCTTTAAGTAGATTTTGTAGAATAGCAATCTGAGCATACTAATTCCTTTCACTCCAGTGCTCTAGGTATTAGAAAGGGTAATGACCATGCATTTTCTGTACATTTGGGATGTAGCACTGTGGGAGTAATTTATATTTCCGTAATTCCTTTCTCATGTATGTCTGTGGGGGAAAGGGGGATGGGAACTGAACAAAACAGAAGCTGAGGGAAGATAGCTTCCTTAGTGTGGGATGGGGGGTGGGTTGGTTGTTTTTAACATGCTATTTTGCCCTAATTTATCTTGTAAGCTCGTCAAGGTGGGCATCTTCATGTGTAAAATCTGTGGCTTTATATTTGTGGTCTTCAGTCTCTAATTTGGAAATGTCCATGGCTGGACATTTCTTCGTTGTTTGCATGAAAGTAATTGTAATTTTAAGGACATATGGACTTACAGAGCATTTTCTTGACATTATATTAAAAATCATGTTAAAATAGTTAAAGAATCTTGTCAAATTGAAATATTTAGCAGGTTTGTAGTTACGCTTGTGTTTAAAAAATAATCTTCTCTCTCTTCATATGAGTCTCCTGTTTGAACACAGGAAAAACTAAGGATGTTATTCAGGTTACTTAAATTTTACCACCTCTGTGTGTCAGGGAAGCACTGTTGCAAATTTTCATCCATGGACTTTGAAGTAGTATATGCCTTTTGCACTAAGGAGTTCTGAACTGGATAAAATCATCAGGAGCAAAGTTGAATGCAAGGACTCCTGTCTCCAGAGGAGAGTATGCAAACCACTAGCTGCAATGCCTGAGTCCCTGCTTTTATTTTTGGTTTTGTGCCTGCATGTCTTGTACACTGGAGAGTAATTTCAGATTGTGTGCACAGGAACCATAAGTGCTTGTTTGTTACTAACTTTGATAAAAGCTTTTAACAATTTTTTTCTTTTTTTAATCTGTAAAGGAGAGAGAACTTGAAGCTAACAAGAAAGAAAAAGTGAAAGAAGCTCAGCTGGAAGCTGAGGTCAAATTGCTGAGGAAGGAGAATGAAGCACTTCGTAGACACATAGCTGTGCTTCAGGCTGAGGTTTATGGAGCAAGACTGGCAGCCAAGTATTTAGATAAGGAACTAGCTGGAAGGTATGTGAGGTCAATCCATGTTCCTTGTGTGAGATGTTTGTTGTTGTTGTTTTCTTCCTTTGTATTCCCAGAGGCAGATCCAAAGTTAAGACTAAGCAGGAAAAGTCTTGTATTTGCAGCTGATTGAACAAAAGCAAGAAAAAAAATCCCTACAGCTCTTGCACTTGCAGTAGTCATTGTGTGGCTGCGTGGTGTAGCCAAATGAAAAGTAAGAGTTGTACAATGCATTGATCTTTTGGTTGTAATACAGCATGTTGTTTTATTCTTTGTCATTATAGGGTCCAGCAGATTCAGTTACTGGGCCGAGATATGAAGGGACCTGCTCATGACAAACTGTGGAATCAGCTTGAAGCAGAAATACACCTTCACCGTCACAAAACTGTTATTAGAGCTTGTCGAGGTAGGAATGATCTAAAACGACCAATGCAAGCACCACCAGGACATGTAAGTTGAAAAGATGAGCCATTCCACCATAATTTCTAGCATTTGTGGAAAATAGATATGAGTTATTTCTTCATTTTTGTCATTGTTTTCACTTCAATATTGTGTTCTTTCAAATGTCACTTCTAAATACCTAATTCTTTTGAATGTTGAAGGACAGTTCCATGCTGAATAGCATGTCCCCATAAATGATCATGAAAGATGATACAATTCCTTTGACTTACCTGGGAACACTTAGTCCTTTTGAAAACTGAGACTCTGCTCTGTGTATATAAGTATGAATTTAACAGCATAATTTTGTTACCTGGGTTTCAAAATGTGGAGCTAACTTATTTACAAAAACCAGGAAGAACAACATTTTTAGAATTATTTTAAACCAAAATTATTATTTTCTTTTATTTTTTGAGACCAGATTAATTGATACTGTAAGGGAATTGATTTTTTTTCTTCTTCTTCTCCAAAAGGTACTTATAAAAACCTTTAAAAGGCATTTAACTGTAGGTAGCCTTTGTAGAATTCTCCCAACTTGGCACATGACCTGTTAATCACTCCAGTGTTCAGTGCATAAAAAACGTTTTCAGGAAAGTGCTTTGCTTTGATCTGTTATAAATAGCTTAGTTGGTCAGATGGATCTTACTGCTTATGTTGCTAATGGCATATAAAATATTGGTGGACAAATATGTATATGTATGATTTTAAGGGTATGCATAATGGCAACAGCAGCTTAATAAAAGCAAAGTAAATAATTTATTTAGTCTCTCTTTTAGTTTTGAGTTGAATGGCTTTTGATATGGTTTGTTTTTATTATAATAAAAGAAAACTTGAGCAAGCAGTGTCTTCCTTGGAACTCTATTACATCATCTTCTATAATTTGATTGGTTTTAAATTGCAGTTTGTATCATACAACTTTTCAGCATTGATCAGCATTCCTTCACATAGTCCCTTTATAGTTTTAGTATGTGGCAGATTTCCTTCTTTTGAAGTTGAAGTTCTGTGTTTTGCCTCACTCAGCACTGAAATTATTGAAATAATTATTCTCATCGGGAGTGCATATTGAGGACTCTTTTCTGATTTCATACCTTGTCTGAAGGGGCACTGTAAGTTTGTCCTGCCTGGAGCTAATCTGAAACTGTTGCTCATATACTGCCTGTATATAATTTAAAAACTCCAAAATACAGAAATGCATCACTTTTCAGTTCACCCATTTATATTTATTCTATGTTTGGTTTTTTATCAAACCAGGATCCTGATGCCTTAAAGAAGAGTCAAGGTGTTGGTCCAATCAGAAAAGTTTTGCTAGTTAAAGAAGACCATGAAGGACTAGGAATTTCAATCACAGTAAATACTTGCATTTCTTTTCCATGACACAGAAGCAGCAATTTAAATTCGTATTTGTACTTCTATAAAATACATGGATTGGTGAATGTGTTGTTAGAACATAAGAAAAAAAGCCTATGCAAAGCCATAGCTATGGTCATAGAACTTGAAGACTCATTTTGATAGAATAGGAAATAGAGAATTGCAACTTTGTTTGGGATATCGGCACTTTAGCAGTTTAGCCAGTGGTGAATTTCAGGCGCGTGAATTTCAGAGGAGTAGAAACAATCTGAGAACTAACTTCCAAAGCTTAGCTGTCAGTATTGACATCCCACATATAATAAAAGCTAATTCTGACTATTATACTTCCATTCTGTGAAAAAATAAAAAGTGAATATTGTTTCTTGCAAGTTGAAATGGTGCCCGATATACTTTTAAAACGAAGTTTTGATGTTGTCTCATCAGCTTGTATATGATTTTGTAGTTTTATTATTCTTTAGAATTGTCTCCTTTGACTCATTGAGTATATATTTGAAACTCATCCATTGTTTTGTGGGGAGAAGAATTAAGGGAAGCATCTCATGAGTTCTTTTTGTTAAGCATGCTTCCTAATTTTCTATAATAAAAGTTGAAATAAGCACTTTAAGAGCAATTACCAGAATGTTGATTTTATGCTAATGGACATCTCTGTTAATTAAAATCCTTTTTTTTTTCTTAGGGTGGGAAGGAGCATGGGGTTCCAATACTGATCTCTGAAATCCATCCTGGACAACCTGCTGATCGATGTGGAGGACTACATGTTGGTGATGCTATTCTGGCAGTAAATGGAGTTAATCTAAGAGATGCCAAACATAAAGAAGCTGTAACTATTCTTTCCCAACAGGTCAGTCGGGACATTTAGGTGCTTCCTGTGTTCTGCCTATTAAATTACCTTGATTTTTAATGTTTTCTTTTAGGCACAGCGTTATGCTAAGCTACAATGACTCCTGAAGCTGTATGACCTTACACTCAATCCTCTTATACCTTGCAATTTAAGGAGAAAAATGCTGTGTCAGTACTGGATCAGTTCAACCCATGTATTGGCTAATGATTCTGCAGTAAGACTGTTGGAACTCAGCCTGTTACACTGTCCAACAGAAATACGTAGTGACATATGTTTTATTCCTTTATGACTGGATAGCTCCAGCCAAACAATGTTTCTTGTATGCTTTCTGGTCTAGAATCTTCTTCCTGCTTTGCTTCCTATTTTCAGACAGTTAACAGGTACACTTAATTTATCAGAAAACTTAGTAGAAGTCACAGTTTGAAATATATTAGTACATAACTAGAAAATTCAAGTAAATTTGGTAAACCTTAGCTATAGAGCTATACTTCTTGAGTCAGTAGAAACTTGATTCAGATACATATCCAAAATATTCAACACAACTGTAACTGTGCTTACAACAGTGAAGTGTGGGTTTTTTTGTAACCTAGCTCATCTCAGTAATCCAAGCTGCTACTTGGTAATATGAGCTACTGCACAGCTGTGCAATAGTAAGTAAATTTGTAATTTTTGTTGCATTTTAGAGAGGTGAGATTGAATTTGAAGTAGTGTATGTTGCTCCAGAAGTTGATTCGGACGACGAAAATGTAGAATATGAGGATGAGAGTGGACACCGTTATCGTTTATATCTTGATGAATTGGAAGAAGGTGCAAATTCAAGTTCTAACAGGAAAGATGCAAATGTGGATGTCAAACCCTCACAAGGTAAACCTTTTAAAATGTATTACGTGCAATTTAGTTCTGAAGTCTCAATGTGCAAACCAATTTCTGGAAAACACTGCTTTTATATTCATTGCAATCTACTGTTAATTCAATTAACCTATTAGTAGGCTGTCAGCTCTCTTGATTGTTCCCTCACTTGTTGGCCTGGTTTACTTAGATACAACTGGATTAACTGAATTAATTTGTGGGGTATTTTTTTCCCAAAGGTTGAAATTCAAATTTATTCTCGTCTTTTCCTGACTGTGGTCTAGGAGTAGTTAATTCCTCTTAAAACTTCATGTTGTTGGCTTCTTCAAATACATGTTTTAGATCAGAGAGGTGCAGAAACAGTTCCAGTTTTCCTGTCAGACTATGTTCTGCTAACATATTAGCTCTTATTTTAGTCGTCCTTTCAGTACACTTTCCAGTTTCTGAAATAAGACTCACTGATCTGTCCTTCCCAAGATTGCTTCCTTTCATTAAATAAAATTTCTTTTTAACTTGCAGTGTTTGATAAGAAGCCAAGTATTGATGGACATGAAAATGGAGACCTGGGGAATTCAGTTGAAGCTCCTTTAGAAGACACTGCACCCAAATTAGCCCGTTCTGCTGAGTCTTTATCCTAAAAACAAAAAAAATCAACTGGACAGATCCCATCTTTGGGAACAATTGATAATCAATACTGACTGCTCCAAATTGCATATACTGGTGTAGGTTGTAAAAGGATGATTAAATGTCAAAGGGAACTGTATTACTGTTGCCTGGAAAAAAGGCGGTTACCTCAGGGCTTCATTGTGAGCAATTCTAAATGTGGAAAACTGTCTTTTGCGTGACACACAGTAGTTATCTAATACATGGCATGTGAAATTAATTTTTTTTTAATAATAAGCACCAAAGCATGGGATTTCTAAAAAGGATAACCTCAATACATTCAACTTTTAATCTCATTGATGTCCCCAAGGAAACAGAATAAGATGTGGCCAGCCTCATTTTGGTCCTTTGATGTTTTAAAAGGGACAACTGATCTTCAGTTTGGTGTGAAACAAGCTTTAAATCTAGAAAGAGGAGGCTGGGAACTGTACCATTGCATCCCTGAGTTTTGCACTTAGGATTTTTGAACTGTACCTTTTAAAAGAAAGGAATTTTTTTTTTTTCTCAGAATAGTAACAACCAGAGCTTTTATTTGAGCAAAGACCATCAGAACCCAAGTGGGACCATGGAGTACTTGCTAATTGTGATCCTTCGGCCCATGATCATTTTATGAGTGAGATTTTTGGCATTGTTTTGATGAATTCACTGCCAATTGTTCCATTTGAAACTTGCTCTAAAAGTATTTAAACAGTATTTTGGGGTTTTAAAGCAAAATTATTTTTAAAAATTACTCGAAATTATGTGAACCCTTCGGTATCTTTTTTTCTGAGCATCATCAATTTAGTGTTCATGGCTATGGTTACTGCTAATGTAGAGTGGTTTGAGGTGGTCACCATTAGGTTGACCTTATGAAACGCTGAGTGCTTTTGATGGGTACTGAATATATTCATTTCACATCTTTAAAGAAGTGCAAGTTGAGTGCACAGTACTTTACAGGAGGTGCTCAGAATCCTATGGTGTCTGGCCCTGTCTGTTATGTTGGGGCAGTCATATTAACCTATAATTGTCTTACTGTTGAAACAATGTTACTCCTTTTATAAGAGCAGTGTATCTTAAAATAGCTTTTAGTTGGTGTACATCTAAAGGCCCATGGTGTGTGTGAAATGGGAATACTGAGGATGGTTTCTTGGCCATTTTCTCATAGTCCATTTGAGGACCTTTTGGTGAAGTGCAGCGCTCTCCACATGCAAGCTCTACATTGTAATCGCATTTATGATTTCAGCATGCAATGCCAGCTTTCCTATTCACTGCTCTGCAGGCTGTTGAACTGTAATATGAAAAGATGAGATTTTGTACGTTGAGAGAGGAACTAATGTGAAAAGACATCTTTGCAAGTGTTACTGCGTAGGATATACATACAGAAGAAAAACCTCAAAGGCCTTTAGAGTAACATCAACATTTTAAATTGTGATGTAGAACACAGTTACTTGTCTCTCCTAGGAGCACTATATATATGTTTATAGAAAAAGCCTAAAAATGTATATACTTTATTCAGAGATTTTGCTATTTATAAATCCCTTGACTTCGCTATTTACACGATCGTTGTGTGTGTGTGTGTGCGTGTGTGCATGAGTTCCACTTACTAAGTGGAATAACATGATTTGGTTCATTTTTTATAATAGTCTTTGTCATACAGCATACTGTTGAAGGTTTTTAAAATAGTCAAGGCTGTACAATTTTCACCAAATGGAAACTAGTATTTAAAAATAAAGCTGTGTGAAGAAGAGACAGATCCCCAGGCAAGTTTCTTTTTCTGAAGCTTCAGAAACTTGAGGACACACTGGCTGCGTGTTAGCAGATGAATCCACTGCCGTAGCTTTGCATCCAGATTTGTGGTTTTTTCCCATAGTTTTTCCCACTCGAGCAGAGTGCACTCTGAAAACTGACTGTGGCCTGGAACACTCAAATGTCCTCTCTGTCAGAAAAAATATTTCAGAGCCAAGTAGTGATCTTCCTGTCTTTGAAAATCATGGCTGTATGAAATCTTGATGCGGTTGTAAGAAATGAGGCTCGTCCAACTAGTCTAATGACTTTTTAAAAAAGGCATTAAATTTGCCTGTACAGTTTCCCTTTATTTGAGGGAAAGGTAAAATTTTTTATTTATTCATTCTTCCTTCCTTCTTGGCACACCTTATTTTCCACTTAATGCTTTTGATCAGTTTTAGCCTGAAGTGAAAGAATGTTTCTAGAGTTATTTCCCTAACATTCCATGTCCACCAGTTTCTCATGATGCTGTGCTCTTTTCTTCATGTTCTAGAAGTTGCTGGACTCTTTCTCTGTTCTTACCTTGTCTGTTTTTAACCTATATATGAGATCAACAGAAGGAACGATTGCTGAGGAAAATGACTAGGAGTAGACAAATCAGGTAGCAGTAAATTCTCACCGGATTTCCTTCTCTGCAATTTTCATAGTCTTTTTTAGAAAGCCCTGAATGGGAGGACGTTGCTCAGACATTATTCTCAGACACTACAGTCTGTCACCATGTACTCTCTACTTCCATCAGTTAATTTAACGTACTGGTTTATTGCGGTCATACTGAGGTGCTTAGAGATTAATATTTGAACGGAGAAAAGTTTTGCAAGTCGGGATTTCCAGACTGAATAGACAAATGTGTGTGCTCTTCGCTTTGTCAGTAACTGGAAGACTCAGTCCTGCTGATTCCCAGAGGCTGAATGAATCGGACTTGGAAGAGTTTTTGAGGAAAGTCAGTATTCAGACGTCATTTTTATTTTTTAAAGTGTAAAACAGTTTACTTGTGTGTGTATATATATTTTTACTTAAAAAATAAAATAATATTCTAAAGAGAATTTTGCGATTCTTTTGAGTAGATAATTCCTTGCCTATTAAAAAAAAAAATCTTCAGTGAGACAATTGTATTTTAAACTAAAGGTGAACAGTGTTGGCATCTGGGACCAATGTTAATTAAAAGCATGTAAGTTAAGGAAAGTGCTTTATGGCAATAAATTTAACTCTGATCAAAGGTTGTATGTAGTATTTCCTTTGTAGAAGTGTATTCTTGGCAGTGAGGAGGGTTTGTATCCGTAGCAATCTATGTTAATCCATAATTGTATCAAACAAAATTCAGGTATTTATTGTATCTGTCCAAACATTATTACATCATGGATTACTCTCATTTCTGTAGCAGGTAGAACATATTGCAACAAATGTATACATCTACTTGAGCTGAATATAATATATTTTTATTAGCCTGTAAATAAATATACTCTTGTGCATTGCAGTGATTTCTGCACCTAGTTCCGAATGGTGTTTAATTTTCTTCTGCTTTTATATATAAAATACAAACACATGACCCCATGTGTGATCTTTTCTGTTGAGCATGTCGTCCACATCTGGCCCAAAAGCTAATCTGAGGAAAATCAAAGCTACACAACATGAAGTTTGGCACTAATCCAGACTTGGCCAGCAGTGGTTAATAGCAAATTACATTGTTTAAAAGATAGAATTATAGGACATGTCTCAAATTTCATTGAGATGCTTATTCTGCTGATTCTTTTTTTCAATAAAAAAAAGGAAATATTTGTCTGACTGTATATAATGCTATACTCTGAAGCGCTTGGCTAAGAAGAGTTATAAAGACCCAGACCTGTCAAAAGATTAAGTCATTTGAGTAAAATTATGGAAACTGCTTTTTTTTCTTTTGTATTTTTGTTTGTTTTCCATGCGTTAGGAATAATGAGTATATTCTGAGTTTTCCACTGAGGTTACAAAACACTTTAAGTTAAATTTTTTAGTCCTGATATTACAGTGTTTTTGTTCAGATCAAGTGTCTATTTTGTGTTTTACGTCATTTTTTAATATGTATTAAAAAAAATACTTGCTTGGTTGTCTTGCCCTAAGGCATCAAGTCCATCTGGATGAACAGAGCTCAAATGAGAGGTAATGGTATGGTAACTGCAGCATGATTATGGTAGCATTTAAGGATTTATTGAGAACATTTAAGTAGAGAGTAGGAGGAACTGTCTCAATAGACAAGACTGAGTCCTGTTGGATGAAAATATGTAGAATACACAATTGGTGAGGGCTAGAACTGAAAGTACTTATTTTTTAGCTCTATAATAATTTTTTAAGGGTTTAGATATGGATGACTTCAGCAGATGGAAGAGGGAAAGGAGAGAAAACTAACACTTGAGCTGTCATCAAACAAGCAGAGGATTAGAGGCAGCTATGAATGAAGATGAAAAGGGATGGGAAAAGGAGAAAATAATTTTCTATGTCAGCTGAGGTCAAGGAAGATAATTCAAAGTTTCTTTGTGTTTGGTGCCCAATTGAAGGACCTCGAGCTGCTCCCAATGACCACAGTCACTGAATAATTCACTGCGTTTTTCCCAGAGATTCACATATGACAGAAAAGAAGGGAAACACATCCAGGCTCAGGGTATGTGTAGAGAGTCCATTTTTACTGGTTAAAACCTCAGCTTCAACAACCTGAAAAGAAAATTACCTAATATAAGCTTGTCTCCTGTCCAGAGTGTGTCTTTTCCAGTACTATGTCACTTCCAATTCTTTAGAAACTAGAAGTTTCTGAAGAAATTCTTTAGAAACCAGAAGGGAACTGAGAAGAGCTGAGAAGTGGCAAACACACTGACTCTGGAAAAAAAAAAAAAATTAACTTCCTTGTTTTTTCTCAACAAGGCAGTTGCTGCTTCTTATGCTTCAGAGTAGCCTTGTCTATTTGTGTTTGCCTGGTGTTCCCCTGTCACAGACGTGCTTTGGTATATGCTCCAGATGCCCATACCTCTACTGCATAGGACACAGATGGCTTCTAAGCCAAATGGCTGGATAAGGCCAAGTGATAATTTTCAAGGGTTTTCCCTATTCAGGGGAAAATTGAAGTCTCTTTGTGAAAATTTTCCACACATTTTACAAATGTTTAATTCAGTTGGCTGTCAAAATTATCTGGTGTCCCTTTGTCAGTCTTCTGCTTAGTGTGCCGAGACTTGTTTCTCCCACCAGCGCCAACGGGAAGCACCAGAGCTTTCAGTGTTTTGAAGGCTCTGCAGGAGGATGTTCTCCAGTCCCACCATGAGAGGTATGTTAGAAGTGCATTAATCCCTAAAAAAGAATTCAGGAAAACAAGTTCAAATTGTGCTTTTAAACAAAAATTTATTTGTAACTTTCTCCTAGAGATCATGATCACATTTCCCACATTAAGTATTTGGCACTCTGTATTTCTTCAGATCTCCTTTTCAAGATGCCAAGGCTCTGCTCCTCTGAACTGCAGCCTGAGCCACATCCCCAGCTTCCCCTCCATCAGCTGTGGGGCCATTGGCGCTCTGCTGCCTGGTTTTCAATGGCTGGGTCTCAAACAGGAGAACAGGCAAAGTGAAAGTACAGATGTTCACAAACATGTTTTCATTGCCCATAGTGATGGAAGTCAAGGGTGCTTGGGAGACATCTGCGAACTTTCCTGTTCAATTGCAAGTCTTCAAACTGTTAACAAATATATCTGTAAATCTCTAGGAGTCCCGTTGATTACATTTTATTTTTCCTATAAATACTTGCAAAAATATTACTTCTGTAAAGTGGAATAAACCGTATTGACATGAAAATATTTTTTTCTAATGCTATTTTATTTGCCATTGTCAAAGTATTTATGTTTGTCATCAATTTTTGTAGGAGAATGGAAGCATTAACAGGCACAATGCTGAACTGGAGTACTTATGTATTTGGTCCACTGGGCTTACACTGCTGAAAATGTCCTTGCCCTGAATGCTTTTCCTGCTGCCAAGAAATGAGGTGTCACTGTTCGCTCCCTGTTGGAACAGCCTCTAGCAAGTTTGCTGCTGTTCACCCTTTCTTGGTTAAAGGTAGGGGGAGAAACCTGCTGTGGGTTGCTTACGCTGATCCTCTTATAGGGTGACAGCCTTTGAGTTTTGTCAACAAAGGCATCAGTTCCTCTTGGTTTAATTTATAGTTTATGTGGTTATTTAAGGGTCTGTGGGAAAGAGATTCCTAATGGGTGCTGCGACTTAAACCCTGCAATGTGTACACACTCCTCTGCAGGGCATTGGCAGCTTTGGGCTTGGAACTGAGGCGTGGACTTTTTTATATATGATAAATAGGGATTTTTGTGTAGGTGTCGAGTGAATGTTACTGCATAGCGTCCTATTTATAAGACTTTCCTTTCGTCTAGCGTGACAGTTCAGGTTTGCTGCGATTGAGAGACGGGACAGGTCTTCTGCTAATTTACAACAGACCGTGTCATAAACAATCCAGGGAGCTAGCGGAAATTTTTCAGATCTGGTGTGCTACTAAAATCGTTATTTTAAATCCAGATCAAATATTACTGACTTTGAAACTGATTTTGTTTTAAAATGAAAGACCTGGCATTTCTCTGTATTAAGAGCGCTATATCTTAGTAAGTTAATGTGGTTGTCTTGAGGGGTCTGGTTAAACAGACAAGTGTACTTTGGGTTTTCTCAGTTCTCTGCTGTTGTCGACACCAGAACTTGTCTATTATTTAGTAATTGCAATTTGTGATCAGAAACCTCGAGTATTTAGTGCTAAGTATTTGCATTTGTACTTAGTGCCAAAAGGGGGCAGCAGCTTCCTTCAAATCTTCAGCATTAACGAGGCTGGGTGGAACAGGACCTCTTGTTTTGTAGGTTGGTTGTTGAGGTTTTTTTCATTTAGAAAATTAATTTAGAAAAACTTTATTTGTTAGAACTATTTCTAGCAACATGTACTCTTAAGATAACAATCATCCAGTGTAGTTCACATCCTGTAGCAAGTACTTTGCAGGTTACACTTCTTACAGTAAAAATTGTCCTGTGTATCAATGTAGCATATGGACAAGCACATGTAAGCACACACAGAGACACTTACAATTTCATATAGCTCTGGATTCATGGCTTTTTAAAAATACTTAAATATCCCCATCAATTACTTTAAAAATTAGTACTCTGCTCTCTTACAAGCTCTCATCCAAGCAGTAAAATTTTTTTATCTCTCTTTGTGGGTGAGTTAGGTCTTTCCAAAGGGACCAAATGCACCTATAAAACATGAAATGAGGTATTGGGTAAGTTTGTAAATGCTCCTGCTTGCGCTTTGCCAGTGCCCTACAATTGTGATACACAACCAGTCTCATCACATTCCTGGGATCTTTGCTGGAATAGAGGCTGCCCATGGTTGTGTCATACCGTGGCAAGGAGAAGTGAAAAAAAAAGATTACGATAATTATGTTTTGCTCTAGTCTAGTTTCAGACCTTCAGAGGAAGGTCAGTTCACATTGACCTGCCACTGGTCCTTAACCAAGGGATCAGTGAACTTGTTAACAAAACATTCTGTGGCGTGAAATATTTATGGCCTTGATGGTGGTCCTTGTACAGTGATGTGATTGTACTATCGATGGGGGTAGCTGGAGTATGACATCATCTGTCAAAAAGTTACCTGTATAAATTAAATACCCTAAAGGGGTCTCTTTTATGAATGCCACCTGCCAGGCATTTGTAAGATAATTAGAAAAGTTATTGCAAGCATTGTCACCAAAAGTGTGGCTCACTTTGTGTTGTAGAGTGTCAATAACATGTTTGTGCTGCCTTTAATGATGAGATGCTGAAAGCGCTTGGATATCTGTAGAAATTAAGTTACATGAGCTGTCCACGACATTTCCATGTCCATGTATGACTCTGGCTTTTCTATAACAGCCAGGCTTTATCCAGGTCACCTTATTCAAATATTATAAAACTGTCTGTCAGAACAGATGGTGTCACTTAAGGATAAAAAGCTTAGCCATAGATGTGAAGAAAAGCTGCCTCTTCCAAGTGAGGTCTGCTAGCTCGTCTTAGTCTTTATCACCCCTGTCTTCTCTCCCTGCACGACAGAGGACTTTTCACAGGTTTGTGATTGGTGTTTTCAGAGGCCTTTACATTTTTGGGTGTGCTTGTTTTGTTGCTACAGCTCTGGATAAGTGGCAGCATATCTGTCTGTCTCAGTTTGCCCATCTGTGAAATGGTTGCCTGGGCCACAGAAATTAACGTGTAAAATACGTTTGCAAAGGTTAAATCGTTCAGACCAGAGGCTGGGTGGTGGGTAATGTAACTTGCTGTCTGTCTCGTGGTCTTTTTTCCCCTTCTTTTACGGCAAGCATCATGATCTTCTCTGCTATCTGCCACTTCTCATGGAGGAGGACTTCTTATAAGCTCCCAGTCACGGGTCAGGCTTAAGCCATTGCTGCGTGTTTCTATATTGTTTATGTTAAGTTGTTTCTTTCAAGCCTGGAATGTTGGCATTACTTTTTTCCTGCCTTCTAGTAGGCAACGTATATGCGTTTTCAAAGTCTATGATTATCTGTCGTCACCAGATCCAGCTGAGAAAATGTCACAGGTTTTGAATAATATGTTATGTTGTAAGTTTACTCACTCTTTTTAGTAGCACAGACTCATAGGACAAAATGCTGGGTATTCAGGCGTACTGTTCCTCTTCAGGTGAGCAGACAATGCAGACTATTAAGGGAGTTTTTCCAGTAAGGTCTGTTAAAAATTTTGTGTCTAGTTAAAATCATGGATGCCTGAGGTCAGCTCAGGGTGGTTAATCAGGAGACAAAAGCCTTAGTAACAGTACTATGTCCTATTTGTTGGCTTATTTTTTTTGCTATATTGAAAAATGATGTTAAGCTTTAACTTAATCAAGTTGCCTCCTTCCTGGATTTTTCTTTTTAATACCTGTGACCATATAAAAACAAACAGTCTCTTGTGTGTCTCTTGGATGTTGCATGGCAGCTCAGAAGCTGTGTTGCAAATGCCCGAATAAATAATGAATTAATTCAGCCCAGGACAAGAGGTTACTGAATAACCCCTGCACCTTGTAGATGGCAAATGTTTTTCAAGACTCACAAACACATAATGTGAGGCCAAGCCTAAACAAATGTGGTGAAGTTTGAATGAAAAAGTCTCCAAATTCTCACATCCAGACTATACAATGAGATAGCATCGTTGTTCAGATGCTGGGCATCCTCCTTATCATTGATAACACGACTTTTCCCCAATTAAGGATGTCTTTCCTCTTGTCTTTATCTGGTTTAGAAATACTTTATTTGACCCCTTCCTGCATGTTCTTTATGGGTGGTAGCACTGTACCAAGGGGCTTCAAAAAAAGGAGCCCTCAGCCGAGGTTTCTATTTTAAGTTTGAAAGTGATTGTGCAGAAATGGCACCTTGCCTTTAAATAAGCATATTCCTTGAAACTTAGTCTTTAATAATTCATAAGCATTGCTGCTGCTTCTTCATACCATCATTAGTCTTGTTAACCCCACATAGATATGGCAGGGTAATTTTCAGAATAGATATCAACACTGATGAGTTTGAAATGATAAATTCTGCTTTCATTTACCCCATGTTGTACTATCATAGCAGAGGTAGGAGGTCAGTACAAGCTTATATCGTAGCTGACGTTGTAAAGAAAAGGGCAGTGTAGAATTCTTATTGTGTAAAATAATAAAGAAAAAAGGAAGGCAACAACATAACCGTGTCCATTCCTAGAGTCCAAACTGATTAAAGGCTACGGGACACTTGAGACACTTGCTGAGCAAACCTAACCTGGCTTTGGAGAGAGGGTGAACAGGAGAATACTGATGGATTTCTAAGAGGGTACTTTTCAGTGGGTGCCTGACCTCGCAGGACTGCTGTGAGACCACTGACTCCTTTCTTAGATGTTACAAAACTCTGTTAATTTTTTTGCTTTTTGTTACTTGCCCTCCTGAATGGAATTAGAATGCCCTGGAGAAAAATCACCTGCTTGCCTTTACTTTGGCAAAAGCCAGGACACAGAAAAATAATTGCACTTCATTTAGTTCTTATTAATTACCTCAGTGGTCAATTTATATGCACATCTTTGAAGGTGTTGCTGAAATGCAACACTACCATTCTAAGGTCAAAGGATGTAAACAGTGTGATTTGTCATGGCAATAGTGGTTCCTTGCTGTGGTTTTTAGATCCCTCAGAAGTAGCGAGTGAACCTTCATGTCAGATGATTGCCACCTGTGTTATATGGATACAAAATTGGGGCTTATTTGGGGTCACAGCAGGGGGCTTCCCCATACTTCTCCCATTCAACAATGGGTGTAGGTCAGAGGTGTGGGCTCTACCAGTCACCTGGTTTGCTCTGTGGTGCAGATGCAGGTTAGATCTCCTGAGCTCTGAAAGGCCTCTGGTGCCTTCTGCAGTTTTCTGCATGGCCACAAGACCATTTTGCTCCAGTGCAATGGAGATGAGTTGTGGAGCAACTCAGCTTCTGGTAATGTGTTCCAAGAATCTGGCAATGATGGAGTGGTGCTGAGGAGGGTGCAGGAATCCTTGCCATATGTCTGCACGGGATAGGAGTCTCCAGCACCATGGAAAAATAAGTCATGCATGTTTTAATGATAGTGACCCACCAAACAGGTAGGCACAGTTAGGACTTGGCTCCTGTGACAGGACCTACAGCCTGTGTAGGGAACATTTTGTGCTGCAGACGAGGCGCCACTAAAATCTGCCCACAGAGTGGAGAACTGCCAAATGGCAGTCAGTGGGAAAAATCTGAAGAAATTCTGTATAAAACCCCAGGTGTTCCTGGGGTTTAGCCACACCAGTAAGGCAGACAAACCATGGGATTACAACCTGCTTCTAATGGCTAAAATCCAACCCCCTGGGGTGTTTTTAAAGAATGAAGCAGGGATCCCTCATTTTAAAACACACAGGTGCTAGAGGCACTGCCATGACTGCTGCCAGGTTAGCTCCTCAGTGGTTACAATACTCATCAGATGCAGTGAATGCAGGTTGGCCTCGGTGCTTTTCCTGCCTTCACTCGTCTATGCAGAGACTCCTGTAGCCAGTGGGCTACTGAGCTGGTTGAACCCATCCTGTGGATGGTGTCTGGAGAGGGGGGTGAGGCCAAGTGCTTGATCCAGAGAAAGACAGTAAAAGAGAGCAGGTGATGCTATAAGTGAGTAGGACATCCTTTGAGCTGGGAAAATCCTTGTTCCAGTCTGTAAGTCAAGGACCAATTTTAATCTATTGCCTGTTGGATGTAGAGATTCTGGTAGGTATTAAGGGAGGGTTTAATATCTGATATTAAAACTCTAGAAACTGAAAGAAATAGGGGATTACTATTTAGAATTACACTTGATAGGAAAAAAAAAAGCTTTTGTACTGAGCACTGGAGAGGTACTTGACAGAAGAAATAAGAATTTGCAATCTATTTCCTAGTCTAAGGAAATGAGAGCAAAGAAGATTTGGTTTTGCTGTGATGTGTTAGGAACTTTTGTTGTAGTTGGTTTTTGTGAGTTTTTTTGTTTTGCTTTTTTAAATATAAGGCACCAGCTGGAAACACATGCTAAGCTGTCGTTTTTGGTTTTCAGTTGTAGGTAGCCTACATCATTTGCACTTTCTTACTTCAAGAACCTTCTTCATAATTCCCTTGGCCAGAGACGTGCAGTTACAGTGCATGACCCTGTTCCTGGCAAAGTCAGAGGCTTGCTGTCAACTGCAGCTGGGACAGGCAGGCCCTTAGTGCTATCATCAGTTAATATTTAACCTCCTTGTGAACTCTGGCTTGGTTTTACTGTTCCAGCCTACTGGGAGTGCCTGCTCAGGAAAGAAGTTTGGTATGGAAATGCTATTGAAAGTCTCCATTGACCAGAGGGTCAGACTCTGCTCTTACACAATCTCTAGTCTCTAGAGACTAACAATCTCTAGAGACACACAATCTCCAGAGCTAACACAGCCTTTCCAAGTGTGTAAATATCTCAAAATGGTGCATACTCTAACCTTCATTGTGCAAGGAAGATTTTTTAATGTGTTGTGTTTGATAAGGCTGCTTGTGTTATACCTGCGGCTGGTTTTGATGGTGAGAACAGGCTGACATAGACAAGCTGGAATTTGATGTACCTCTATGTGAGAAGCCATTCAAAGGACAAACAAGAGAATGAGCCACTACCACTAGGAAGATTCAGACAGTCCCCTTCCTACACCATGATTTAGTATCTCTTCCACCACCAAGATAGAGAGACTATACAGGTAGGAAGCTCCCTTGCATGTCTGCTGCTAGGGTCCCTAAAATCTTCCTATTTCCTGGGCTGAGGTGGAGAAGTCCCAGGCTTTTTATATTTATCGTCCTCAGCAGTCACTCAGACATGAAGCACTACAGCAGTGACTGGGAGCTGTGAGCAACCACAGAGCTGCTGTGCTGCCTCTATCCCTGTCAGCATCAAGCCACCATGACACAGAGAAGATGGAGATGTTTGGGGATTTATTTTAAGACATCTTTTTACAGTTTTTCAGGGTTTTTTTTGAGGGGGGCGGGCATGAAAGCAAGATGCAAATTGAGACCCAGCTTTTCATTAGGCTAAAAGAGCTGTGTTAAGATAGTTTTGAACAGCAGCAGAAACAGGCACGTACTACCAAGAACCCTTTGACACCTATAGCATGCTGCAGATGCGCAAAGCACGTGGCAGAGGCATGCAAGAAGATTATTATCATACAAGCAGCGTCATGTGTTGCACTGCTGCATTATCTAGGTGCCGTGTTAGGTGGGGAGTAGCCCTGGTTACTGAGCTGTGCTTGTCTGTAAGGTGACAAGTCAGGCTAATTAGCTGTGTGGGTGGAGTGTAGGTTTCGGGCTCATCAGGAGGCCATCCTCATCCTTTCCTCAATTATATGCATCCACCAGCGGGGCTGGGCGCAGAACTTTTTTCGTGGGTGCTTCTTCTCTAGAGCTTACAGACAGAAAAGCCGGGCTAAATGGGGCACTGAGTGAATCTTTTTATAGCCTGTCACACTTGAACCGTGAATTGCAGCGCAACTGGCGCTTTTGCAGGGCGTAAGGAACGCTTCTTTCTCACCCTGCGGGATATGTGACAAGAGTGGGTGTGCAGTGATGATCAAGTCACTGAGTTAAGTAGCAGGCCTGTGTGACTGATTTACAAATACCAGTGTTCTTTATTTACACAGACATGTAAACAACAGAAGGTAAACAACACCGCCCAGCTCGGTCTAACAAACAGGCTGCTGCTGTTTCACTTCAGGACCTGAGGTGTTTTAGACATTTCACAGAAACTGTATTGACAGCAAACACAGGAAGGCTATGAGGTTACCTTGACTCTTTCTTCTTTGTACAGGAATTGCGTGCACGATGCAGCAGCGTGAGGGAACGGTACCACTGAGGCCACAAAACAAGCATACACGAAGAACCTGCTAAGAGCTTGCCCTAAGGTTGGATATGGCTGGAGTTAGCAATATTGGTGAGCCCTATCACTACAACTAGCCTGTGCTCTGACAGCACTTTCCACCCAAGGATCTGAAAGCGCTTTGTGAACAGACCACAAAACTTTGTTGCATCCTGGGCAAATTAGCCCATTTACACGCAAGGAAATGGAGGCCCTTCAGATAGTGACTTCCCCAGAGCTCGGGTTTTACTGGTCTCGTTTCCCAACCTTGTGCTTTAAATATAGCACCATTCTTCCTTCCCAGAAGCGTATCGGTCCTTGACATTTTTAGGACAAGCTTTCCAATTCAAAATGACGGTCCAAGCACTGCAGGTAGAATGGCAGCAGACAATCCCAGTCGCTACCAGAAGCTGTTTTGCTTCAATGACCCCTCTGCTGAAAGAGGAGCCAGCTACTGTGCCATCCATTGCACCTATCCCCATGCTTTTTCAAGTTTGTCCAAAAACAGAATGAAGGGTAATATAAGCTGCAAAAGAAAAACTATTTGAAAACAACTGCGCTGATCTGCTGTCTTGCAAATTTAACTGCAACAGTATGACGTACACACACTGTGTTTTGCTTAGTTGGAATATTTCAAATAGAAATGTTACACTAAATTTGTAAGACAGAAAAATACCTAGTGGAGCAATGAAGAGTTCAGGAAACTATCTGCTTTGTGCCAAGGAAAAATTTCCTTATAGTTTAGCAGCGAAAGTATCAGCTAGGGCTTGAATGGGATTTAATTCTCAGCTGTAAATTCACATTTTGGTTCCACATATACTTGCTGAAAAAAAAACCCCAACCAACAGATTGACAGATGTTGGGCTTGTTGTTTGGGTTTTTGTTTTGTTTTGTTTTCTGTTGCAGAGTGATCAACATGGCTTGAACTCAAAACTGATTTCAGGCTTTCTACCTTCTTTCTAACATGAATAGCAAGTTAGGCTCAGCTCATACACTAGATCAAATTCAAGCGTGTAATAATTGCTGCTAAAAAAGCAGCCAGGAAGGTGGGTTTGAGCACAGTATTTAAATGCTCAGCTGCCTTCTCTTGTGCATGTTATGCTTCAAGTAGTTTTCCTACTTCTACCCTCCCTGTAAGAACTACAGTGACGCCCTATCTTCAGTTACCATAGGAAAGGAGATGAATCACCACAACCGTAAGATACACCATTTACAGCTGCTGGTACCACAGCAGGTAAAATAAAGACAGAGAAGGAGACCTGTTTTTCTTAAATAGGCATTTCTGCAATCCTTTCAATCCTCCAGGTGAAAGGGAAACTTAAGAAATTCTCCTTAAATAAAAGCTATGTACAAATTGCACACATTGCAAATGGAGCACTGAGATCAGTTACAGAAAATAAGATGTACAGTCTTCACTGATAACATCTCTCTTGCTATAAACAGTGATAAACAGCATATGCTTTCTTCAGATGTCAGAACCCAGCACGACTGCAATATTATGTACACAGGGCTTGTTTGCCTTCTGCCTCCCGCAGCAGAGTCCCTCCAAACTCTGTTTTTGCTTCAGAAAGCTGTGCAGTGATGTTCCTGAGCACTGCGTCTCTCCTGCTCGGCAGATCACAAGAGAGCTGTCATTGCTGTCTGGCTGATTGGCTTTAGGCAGTCTCTGGGTGTTGAGTAACCCTCGCTCCCAAGGGCATTACACTGAGGTTTCTGGTAGTCCGTGCTGTAGCTCACGGAGGTCAGAACACCGTTAGCTTTGGGTTTGTCGTAGTTTATGACACTCTGGGGTGTCTGATAGTCTCCGTTCCTGGTATCAGTCTTACATGAACTAGAGAAGCTGCCAGCAGAAAGGGAGTGTTTCTGAGATGAGACGACAGGTACGTTGTAGCCGTTTTCAGAGGGGAAATTATTTTCTCTTGCTACGTGCCGCTCTATGATGGGGGTGGCGTATTCGGGCTCTTGGCTGGTCAGGGGCAGAGCATATTCGTGCCGGTTAGCTCTGTGCGGACAGTGATAGTGATTTTCGAACTCTGAACTCCCCCTTCTCCCCTCGTCTTTGGTGTCCATGGGTCGAAAAGTAGATCCTTTCCGTGTTACCGTCCCAGTCCCAATCATGAGAGGCTGCTGATAATCTAAAAGGAAGCATGAACTGCTCAATAAGGCATAAACTGGTTATTTTATGTATATAATACTTATACATAGATAGGTATTTTTTGTTGAAAAAGAACTAAGTTATTGTATTGAATATGTGGTTATCAGAGATGTGAGGAAACCTTTCCCCAGTGCTGGTCCCATAACCTCCTTCAGTTAGCAAGTATTGCAGAACGTGGCAGAAGCTCTTCCATGGAGGAGCTCCAATCTGCCACCCCTTTTCCTACTGCCTCTCTCCCTTTCCCCACCTACATACCCAAATAAATTCACATCATTTCTGGAGTATACTCAAAAGCCCTAAAAAAAGAGAGAAGTCAACAAAATAATAGCAACAAACTGGACAAAGGACACCACATAAAGGTCCACAAATGAGAAGTTCTCCAAAACAAGTGTTCTACTTTTGGAATAATTAAAATGCCCAGAGGATTCTTAACAAGCCCAACCAAGTGCCGGCTTTATTTAAAAGGCATCTCACAGTGGCTGACTGACAAGAAGGATAAAGTTAGGCAGAACAGCAGCCAAGAGAGTCAAGGGAAGTGTGAAACGCGCTAAGCCAGCTCAGCACTGCTGCAGGCATGCGAGGGGGGATGAGCTGTGGGAGGAGAAGCGGGGACTGGCTTTGCCAGAGGAGCCAGGTGGTCACCCTGGTCAAGGGGGATGGCAGGGACAGAGCTGGGGTTGGGCAAACAGCCCAAGCAGGAGCAAGGAGTGAGATGGAGGAAATGTGGTCTCAGAAAGTGCATTTGCACCTCTACTCGAGGCAGATGCCAGGCTGCTGCATAAGAAGGGAGATCTGGACTAAAAGGATTTTTTAAAAATCCAGTAAAACTATTATGAGAAAATTCAACATTCCAACTTTCTCGCTTTGGTGCTAGTGACAATCTCTTGCGGATACATACGGTGGCCTGAAAAGCTCTAGTAAATGACACTGCTAAAGTATCATGTTTTGATGCAGGCGTGAAGAAGTTAGCTCAGTTTCTGTTCTGGCATCATGGTTCATCTGACATGAGCGTCGAATTCCATCCCATATGTCCTGTGAATCTTTTTGGCAGTTCCTGGCTACATCCCAAACTTCAGCATGTAGGGTGAAGGTGTTATGATATTTCACTAAGTAAGTGGTGCAGCTCTTCCTGGCGTCGCTGCTGCCATCCTCGGCAATCTCCCTCACTCAAGATGAAGCATCTCGACTTGCTGCTGGCTGCCTTTGGGAACCAGCAGGCAGCTGGGGATTTGAAGGGAGGGAATTTCATGAGGCATGTTAACCTATATGCAAGTTGCATGCTCTCTGCAACTAAATTATTAAATGGCACATTTCTGGGCTGTGTTCGCATTTTTGTTTCATGTTTTCTTCTTTTAAGGAGACTGTAGGTGAAATTATAAGGCTGAGGAGCTGCCTGGCCAGGCTGGGATTTAAGACTTCTCACAAACATGGCAGGAAGAGAAGATGTAGAGAACAGAAGCTCCCCAGACATGGCCGAGGGAGCCAGATAACCGTGATTTGTGAGTAACCTTTATTCACTCCCTTTCCTTCATTAAAAAAACCTGCTTTATAGTTCCCTACATATTTATACTGAAAGTTTCTGTAAAAGATTGAATTTGTCTTTGAAAGATATCCAGGATAGCACCATATGGAATTACAGTAACCATCCATTTGTTTTTTAAATGTATTTCTCTGCCAAATGCATTGGAGAAGTTCTAAGGAATTTCTTCAGTCTGGAGGCTGGAAACAGCAAATTAATCTTTCTGGAAGATTGCCGATCACTGATCCCATGAAATGGCTGGTCTCACTAACCTTTCCAGACAGACTAAACTAGGCAGGGATAAGATGTGCTAAGAGGATGAATTAAAAAAATATCCCTTTAGGATGCAAATAGTACTGATGTGGGGATTTGCTGTATCCAAACAGTGACCTGGAGCCAGAGTAGCACAGGAGAGAAGCACAGTGGCTGGGTTTTTTCCTTCTCTCTCATCTACCTGCTTACAATTCAGGGGGCCTCATCTCCAAAATAGTTTAGGCACCAGAAAAGCTGCACAGAGATCTCAGCACGACTTCCAGCTGGGCATGAAATCCCACCTGGAAAAACCAACTAAGTAATTTTTCAATTTGCTCAGCAGCAAGGGGCATTATATTTTTTTTTCTATTTCCAGAGACATTTGTGTTTAAATTGAAACAAAAATTAGTCATCAAAGGCAAACTGTCCTATCCTAAGCACATTCTTGCATTGCATCCATGCCTGAGTGCCTTCCACCATTACCTTCAGCTGTAACTATTTCAGAGTCAGGAAATATTTCCCAACATCTCCAAGAAAAAAATTCCAAAATAGTGGTGTTTTTCCCCCTAATATATTTAGCTGCTTCACCGTCTGTCTGGGATGAACACATAAATCTGCTCCTGGGCCTCAGCTTGCATGTCAGCTGGAGCTTGTGACATTGGTGGCCCATCCCTCTCCCTGTTACCTGCTCTACACGCAGAGCTAAATGAATGCATCGCAAGGGGAGCAGTTGTTACCTGCCATGTCGCTGGTGACTAGATCTAGTTTTTGTGGTGTCTCCTTCTCATTATTATAGCTGATGGTAAATTCAGTTGACTGATGTCTGGTGAAGGGCTGCTTGATTTGTTTCCAACAACCTATGATAAAGAAATAAAAATAGAAGGCTTATCAGCAAGTCAAGTGCTTACAATCAGAAGACATCAGAAAGTAATTTTTTGTGTGCTCATTGCTGTCAATATATTAAAGTAGTTAAAAAGCAAAACTAAAATGGGCCGTTTGTAAAAAAAAGCCCCAGAAATTTGAAGGGTGAAAAGGAAAAAGTGAATCATCAGCTGGGATTTCCAAGTGAAAAAAAGAAAATTATATAGAGGATTTTCTTGGCAAGAAGGGCTCAAACTCTGCACTGATGCCTTAAAGTATATCAGTAAAATCAGTTATGTGTTTTGCTATTGCTTATGTGGCAAAAATAATACTTAAAATGTCTTTTCTTCACTAGACTAGTATGGCTTCCACTGCCTTGATATATGAGCACCTGCACTCATCAATTAATTTGTTCTCACAACATCCTTGTGAGAACGAAAAGAACAAAAAAAATCCACAGTGTCAGACATTTGCCTGGAGCCTGCGACAGGAGATCTGCGGAGAGGTGGGTTCAGCTCCCAGCTTTCCGAGTCCCAAGCCTGGTTCACAAGGGCTTAGGAGCTTGATTTATGAAGCACACATGCAACAAATGAACTGACTGGATATGAGGCTATCTCCAATTTCTTGGGATTTGTCCTCATTAGCAAGTGAGAAAGGATTATGATGTGACCTCGAAAAATCATATTAGAAAATATGATGTTAAGTACAAATTAATTTTCTAATGAGGGTGAGCTGCAGTGTGTAACAGCATTCCTTTCACTGCTGTCAGCACCTGCTGAGAGATGAAATTTTGGAGCTGAGCTATTGCAAGGCACCTATCAAGAGACATGTAAATTGCTCACTGGTTTCATTTCTTACGGAAAGCTGCGATTCAGAAGGATATTCCTTTATAGAGTTAGCTGGCCAGAAAACAATAACTAAACCCCAACACCCAGGCTGACAGAAGACCGCATTCTAGAAAGCATTATTGAGCAAGACACTTCACTGGGGTTTTGCAGTCATCTCCTAAAGCAAAGTCCTCAAGCCAATCCTCTATTCAGATTTTACACATGGAGTACATTTCAATATTGTTTAGGCTTTATAAATACAGTCCCAACCATGGAGGATGGTGAGATGGAAATATTAAAGCTATAAAAAATTATTAGCCCTTGCTCTTTGGAGAACAGCAATCCCCTCTCCTGTGGGGAAAAGAAAAGCTGCAATTTTCTGCAAAGTAGGTATTTTGGAGGAGAGGAGGAAAGGGAGGGCACCTGGGAGCACTCTTACATGATAATTTATGCACTCTGTATAATAGATCTTTTGCTAATTGCCTTTCTGTCATAGAAACCAAATTATATTGTTTCTCAGGGCACTGTGCTAGGATGACACAAGTGGGACTATCATTTGCCATTTCCCTAGTATGAAGAGATGAATGTGAATGAGGAAATGTGGATGATATTTCATAAGCATTTCACGCTTAGTTGTATAAACCCCTTCCCGTTGGCCCAATGGACAGAACAGGACAAAGTATATGATTCTCCACTAACCAGATTTCTGAGCACTGGATAATCCATAAGAAAGTCCTTTGGCTTCTCGCCTGCAAGGAGAGGAAAGCATTTATAAACATCTGCGCTCACGGCATTTCGGCTTCATGTCTTAGCTCCAGCAGAGAGAGCCTTTGTGTTGGATGGCCAAGGACAACACTTCACTTTGAGTTCCTGGAGGCTGGAGGCTTACTAGGATGTAAGGCGTGCAAAACAGTGCTTTGACATTTCATTTTCCCCCATTATATGCAAGTTGTGAATGCTGGTGTTCAAATGTCTTGTGTCTGGTGCTCATCAGTTTGATGTGTCTGTGTCTATATTTGTCACTCCAGGTTATTTTTTAGGTCTGCTCTTCTGAATGCTTTGGCTAGTTTATAGATTTACTGGGAATCCAGGACAGAGCTGCATACTGCTAGTGAGGAAGCAACATCACCAGAGCATTGCTTGTACTTCCAAATCCCCGTCTGCTGACAGAAGCACTTTTCAGCTCTACAGGCAACTGCAGGTTCATGTGAATAGACATCTAGCAGGAACCACAGTTGGCTGTGCTTCTTCCAGTCCTCTGACTTGTGAAATGAAGTGGCTCAGTTTTAGCTGCTTCTGAGGGTATGTATGTGTGCAACTCCTTAGAGCTGGGCTCTGCTTTCAGCCTGCTGGGTTAAGTGTTCTAACTTAAGGCAGAAGCACAACAGGAGGGAAATAAAATGATCCAGATTGATAGCTCAAATCCTTCCTTCACTGAATTTTTAGTTGGCTTTGGTATGGAAACTATTACATCTTGATTGCCTTAGTATTTGTGGATATATGTAGGCTGAAGAGAACAGCCAGTTACATTGGACTGTAGATTGGGGTGTACAGTTCTGACCTGTTTTATCTTTGTTTTTGCCTCAGTAGGGGAGATGTACAATAAGAAACACAATTTATAGAGACATGACATGATTTCTACTTAAAAGGAGGACTACCAAGCAGAATCAATTTCCAGCTCCCTGATAAAGAACCTCTGGAAAGAGGGCATGTAGTTGGATGTGCTAGCTAGGTATCCACACATGCCTCCTATGACAAAAGCCAGTGTCTTACTTGCGTAGGGCTGCACAGATACAGATTCCAGAGAACAGGAACAGACACAGCACGATGAGGACAGGGACAATTATAGCTGTAAGCTTTAAGCCTGCAGGAGAGAACAAAAAAAAAAAAGATAAAACTTTAAAAGGCGGATTACTCTGAAGCTGGTAATTTTGACTACAGAGAATAGAGCAAAAGGCAGATAATCTTGTGGGAACACTCCTTGCAAGAGAGCATGAAAATGTAAAACTAAAACTGCAAGACCACTCCCCAGCCATACTTGGATGCCATGTACCTATGTGGAACAGTATTGAGATGTAAGAGTTAAATATACTTTCTCAAGGCTGACACTTCACTTAGCATCTGTATGCATCCTTACAAAGAGTAGTTCTCTCTCATTACACACTAGGTAACTTTTTAAAAGCCACTTACACACACTCTGTTTTAAGTTGCTTATAAAACTGCCAAATGAGGCTGCAATTTTACATGCCGAGTATCTGGCTCGTGCTGAACTGGTTGAAACATTTCAGCCAAATTAGTTCAAAGATTTCCAAGAGTGGAGCTAAGGAAAAACCTGTTTAGCCCCTGTTAAATTCTAGCACAACATGCTTTAGAGCAAGGATTTGAAAATTAGCAGTAGGGTGGCTTTTGTGTCAGGAGTGTGCCATTTGCTATTCCGACAGACAATTACCAAGCTGTGAGAATGAGGTAGTATGTGTGTCCATGGGGTATTTACAATTTAGCAGATGAAATCTCAGTAGATTTCATTGCCAGTGAACATGGATACAAGTTTACCCATACCGCTGCACAGATGAACTGAGCTTGTTCTTGGCAAGAGCAATGCAGTTTCAGAAGAGTTCTTTTTTTCTTACAGTGGTTGCTTCTCACAACCGGCTTTTTATCAGAGGCGTTCCTACAATTATCAGTAACAGTGTCAGGTGGTGTGGGTCTGGTAATTCCTGCCTGGCTATGGGTCCACCAGATTGCCAGTATAAGCAACAAATTTTGTTTGCTTGCTTTTTAAGATCTAGGAAGTTATTTCCACAACATTAAAGGATGAAGACTGCAAATTCAGGGTGAAGCATGTGAATTAAGGTTGTCTGAGCCCCCATGAACACAGGCATTATGGCAAACCATTTAATTACGCAACCATGCATTACTGCTTGCTGCTTAGAGCTGGGGACCTGCTCTGTCTGGGAGAAGTCATGGTTGTGTAGAAAGAAGGTAACATTTTTGTGAGACCACTAGCTCATGTATTACAAAAAATATAAAATATAGGAAGAGGGTGAGGAAGAACTCCTCCAAAAAACACTGGTGAGTGCTCAGTATAGTCCCCTGAGCCACCTACCAAACGTGGCAAATAAAACAGTATGACAGGGAAAACCAAGCCTGATGTTTCACACATCAAGGAAAATTAAGGCTTTCAGTGCCTTTCTGTGCCTTAGGACAAAAAGAATTTATGCTCCTCCCTCTTTTGTCTGTTGTTAACCTTTAATGAAGTCTGAAGGGAAAATAGAAGTTTTGGTTTGTGAGAAAGTTTAAAGTTCACTCAGGCTGGGCTGACGACATGGTGCATCCTAGAGAAAATGCAGCGCTAGGTAACGTTACCCAGGTTAGTTTCTTCCGATGGGATGGGCTCCGTAACAGTCTTGTCTTCTTTTCCAAGGGAGGTTTCTGTGCTCTGACTTGATTTCTGCCACATTGAATGTGTAAAAGAACTATTAGCTGCAAAAGAGAAGGGGGCATCAGTAGCGCTGTGGTGGCACACGGGGTTTGGAGGCGCCTTGCCCGGGGAGTGCTGCTTACCCCATACCTTGCATTATTCGACAACCCATCAGCTCAAGCTTCAATGCTATTCTTTGGTTCCAAGTTTGAGGGATAATTCGCACGTAACGGGCCACTATCGGAGGGATGAAGTTATTGCGCACCATGTCACCAGAGTTGGAGTTGCCTTGGAATACCTGCAATGAAATGTAAACACATTATTTGCTCTGTTTTAAAAGTCACTTTCTTCAAAGTGCTGCTGACATCCAGCTTCAAAAATTGTCATTAGCCTAAGACTAATATATTGATAATCTGGGATGCAGCCACAAGATTTTTGGAATTGAGAGTTCTGGAAAGAAATAACCTTTTTAGTTCTGGCAGATGATCACATTTTTCTGTTAGCTCGGAGAAGAAAGATTATCACCCTGTTTCAATTCTGTGTAATTTCTAGTTAATGTATGCTGGTATAATGCTATGATTTTTTATTTAATGGTACTGCAGCACCCTTACTTGGGCAACAGGGGCTAAAAATGTAAAAAGAAAAAAAATGAAGTTAAATATTTCTAGACATTTTGTTAAAATGGTCAGTTTTCTGTATCAAGCTTGAAGAGTGACTATTAACTATGCAATTTTGTCTCCTTTTCCCTGCACTTATACAGTATTTCCCAGAATCAGCTCAACCCATGCACAGAACAGAAGTCCTTGCAAAATTAAGTTCCTGGAGATGCTTCAGCATGATCTAGGGAAACTTAAAAGCCTGATGAGATAGGGAAGTGAACCCAGCATATCTTAGATAAAGTGGCAGGCTACATGGGGTTCTGATGGGACAGGTTTTTTCACGTACCTTAGCTGAACCTAACATCGTATATGAAACATTCATAAGATTATTTGTATATAACAAGTCATTGCGGAAAACTGAAAACCTACAGACTTTAAATAGCTAGCCTTCACAGTTCGGCTACTACTAGGTTGATTTGTCACTTTTGGGGCCAGCACTCCTTCAGTTTAGCATTTAAAAGATATTAAACGGATTAATGTTGCACAGTGAAATTCCTTCCCATACAAGCTAAGGAAATCAGAGCTAATAGAAAATCTCTCTACAGCTCTGCCATCTTTTTTAAACTGCCATCAGGACTGAGGACCAGGTAAAGCCTTATCCTGTGGCAAGCTGCACTCCCTCAGAAGTGATGAGTGAAGGTCTGACTCAGAATGCTGTGGGGGCAGGAGCCTTTGGGTTGGGTTTTTTTGTTTGAAAGGAAACATGAGATTTTCAGGAGGAAATGTTATTAGATGAATCTGTGCAGCACATTCTTTGCAGGAACTAGTTGCACTGCTTTTATCTGTTCATTGTTAAAATCACTCAAGAGTCTGTGAAAGCTATTGTGTGGACAGGCATTTTGGTGTAAGAGCATTTATTTTTAAGTTCAGTTGCATCGATTCCTAATGGACATAGGCTGTGCCCAGAGACTTGTGTCAGAAGAGTCCTGTCAGCGAGGTGCAGTCCCAGGTGACTGTAACACAGCCCGAGCAGCAGCTAGGTCAGCAGCAGCTTCACCAGCAGCTCTGTGCTTTTATCAGGGTCAGTTGTTTTGCTTGCGTGGTGGGTTGACCATCCCGGTGCATCTGAAGCTGACTCTCAGCTTTGCTGGTGCCGTACCAACCAATGCTTCTGCACTGATACAGCGTTCCTAGCAAGGGCAAGTGCTGAGCTAAAGACATTCCCAAACAGCCTGTTGTACACCGTTAATTAAACAGTTCTTTTAAAAAGAAGGATGTGCACATACACGTGCCTCCCTGTGTGTGTCTCTCAACTTCAGCAATCCCTGGATAACCTCCTTGTTTCGACAAGCTTGCTATCTACCCCATGGCCGTAAATTACACTGATGAAGACAATCCAAGTCTAGACAAGTCTGAAACTCCTGATTTTTCTTGACAGTGAAAGCCTGCCCTTCAATGTCAAAGCAGCGTATGCATTATTGCTCTGTGTATTCCTACCCCTCCCACTTTGCCTTACCTTTTCTTCATTGCTTAGAATCCCTTTGTACGTTCTCCATTTTGAGTTGTTATTTCTGTAGTTCATTGTAAATGTCTTTACATAAAAGTTGAAGTTCAGCAGAGTGGATCCAGAACCAGTGGTCTTAATCCCTTTTAACAAAATGCAAAATTTTCATTTGTTAGATGTCTTCTTTAAAGGAACATTTTCAAATGCAAACACAGAAGCCAAAATTATTAGATTAATTTAGAGCAATGGAGTTTTTAACAGAGCTCAAATTAATGACTCCAAAAATGGTAATCACTTTTTGATGTTATATATCAGCAGTCTTTACATCTTTAGCAGCAACTGTAATTTACATTTGTACAACTAAACCAGAAGTTGGAAACAGGAATCTCTTTCACCTGGGCCATTATTTCAAATTATGACTTTAATGTTTCTTAATTATTCCAGAACTGCATCATTAATAGGTCCTAAACAATCATTTATCATTCATCCAGACTCTACTGGCCCCTATGTAAATACTTTGTTCTGAGCCTACAGCATGTTTACGGGTCAGGCATGCACGACAGTTGAGTCCAATCCCATATTGCTATAGGAAGACCAGTCTTATAAATAGCCACGATTTCTTAAATATGAAAATAACATTACTCAATGCAGAACATTTCATTACATTTAATGAAAGAAACATTGCATTAGTGAATTATTAGCTCTTCAACTGCATTTAGTTTCTTCTCCAGCTGAAACCCCAGCTTCTAATAACCAGACAGTGACATACCTGTTATTCTCTTCTTCTCTCCCAGGTCTATCTCCAACCATTCACGATTGCTGCTGTGGTTAGAGGCCCAAGCCAATCCTGGGACTTGAAGCCAAGCCTTGTCAGGAGACCACTGGAATAGTTGCCCAAATTCATTGGTCTCCTCCCAGTAGGAAGATGCAGTAACCTGGCTCTTGGAGAGGAATCCCTCTTCTAGACTGAGAGATTTATTGCAGCCTAGGAGTTCCCACACAGACAGGCAGAAGGAGTTATTTTGCCTTTTCACAGCATATTTTTACATTAGGCTAGCAACATACGATGAACACCCACAACAGCAAAGTCAGATGTTGCTTAATCTAGCGCTAGCCTGATGCTCTCCATTAGCTGTAGTGTTTGCTAGTCAATTTGTAGTGGATGATCCCATTTCATAGTGCTGCGGTCCCTTCTTCTTTACCAGTTCAACTCCTACGTACATGACACCTTCTAACTACATCTGCTATTTTTGCCATTTTGTTTTTTAATCTCTGCAGTTTTGTCTCATTCCTGTGAAGACTTCTTATATTTTTACATTTTCCTTCTGAGACCTAATATTTATGTCTCGAGATTGGCATGAACAGATTTTGCTGTACAAAGCAGCAAAACTCAGATGAGGGCACAGTGCTGAAAGAACACTTTACTGTAAATATTTCATGATTCTCACCTGCAATTAGGGCTAGAAAAGGTACTCATTAGAGAAGCTCCTTGATACTGCTGCCAAGGAGTGATATCATGACAATAATAGCTGCAGGTAAGTATTACAACTCCACCAAAGAACCCGCAAGATTTCTGCACATCAAGGCTCTTCAGAGAAAATAGGCCAGTGGAATAAGGTTTCAATTAAGTTAAAAATAATTCCCTGGCAGTTTCAAAGGCCTATACATGCTCTACAGTTTTCAGTGGAATAGTAAAAGATTTTATCTCAGATGACTGAAATATAATTCAAATGAACGAGCGCGAACTTTTCCCCCCTCTTTGCTATGTTTTATGCAAATGAACAGCTCGACAGATTAAAGACACTTTTGCATCTTGGAAAGTCATAAACAAAAACTCGTTCTGTATCAGTGCAATGTAAATATATTTTCATTCCTCCTATGTTTTCATTCTCTTCTTGTATAATGAAGATGGAATATATAAATGCCTGAAGAAAAACTGCTTTCATTTTCTGCTGCCTAAAGTACATAAAAATGGGATTATCTGATTGCCATTTTTCATATGCTGGTACCAGAAATGTAACAGCAGAATACTATTTCTGTTTCTCGCCTATGCGTGTATGACCTAGTCCTATTCAGTTTGGGGGGTTTTTTTATTCACTTGCCAATTTAAAACAATTGCTGTCCTAAAATTTCCCTTCTAGATATAGCCTGATGTTCTCATGATTAGTTTTCAGAAAATACTTTACTTAGAGAAAATACTTAAATAAAAAGGTAAAATTTTAATAGCTAAAAATAAAGCCATTATTCTTACCATTTGAAGTAAACATAAACCGCTTATCTGAGAGCGAACCACTGTAAGAAAAGAAAAAGGTGATTCAGCCTTTCAGGAGGTGGTCACGGGAATGCTGAGGTGCAGTTTCAGAATGCCTGGTTTAGCTAGTAAAGCATCTCTGGCCAGATAGCTGCTTACTTTGCTGGCTGGTTACCCACCCCAATCTGAGCACTCTTGTGCATCCTTCACCATGACCGAATTCAGATCAGTTTTTTAATGGTTTTGAGCATTTGTTATGCTTTAAAGTGACTCCCATTCCTACCAGCTGCATGCTTCTGCTTTTCTCCTCTGCACAGGCCCTGTACCACTGTGGGAAAGCTTTTCCCTTCTGCTCCTCAGACCAGCAACAGAAGAGCATTCAAAAGAGCCACGATGGGGAAAGCTAACAGGGCCTGGAGCTACTGGCAGTGCACTGCTCCAGCACAGGCCCAGGTCTCTTCTCACCTAGAGCAGCTTAAATTAGTGCAACTTCACTGAAACCAATGATTTTCTGTTAGTCTAAATCCACATCTACCTTGAAGAAAATCCAGCCTTAAGCATTGTGAAAGTTATGTTTGATGGTGACTAAACCATACCAGCTCTGGCCATTCCTACTTTTGCTACAGGTGTATCATAGCCAGACTGAAGGAAAACTGCTCCTTATTTTAATCTGTATGGGAACCAGTTCTCAATCACAACCAACAGCTCCCATCAGGAATAGTTCTTTTTGCTCCATTAACAGGCTCACATCTATGGCTCCACTTTTCTTCCTCCTTCTAACAAAGACTGCTTTGCTTTAGGAGAAAAATAATTTCTTGGGCCACTCCATACAACCTTCCACAAGGCAGGACAATATAACATCACTCCTGTAAGGAAAAGCTGAAATTTCCTTGGCCTCCCATGGAGCCACTTTCTAATTCCCAGTGAGATGCCCCTGAGGTTTCATTCCAAAAGTGATGACTCTAGCTGCCTAATAAAAATAAAAGCCTGGGTTTTAACATGAAATTAGTTCAAATTTCTTGAAAATCTGACCCCTTCAGTGTCACTTTGATTAGCTGCATGCATCACTTGCCCCTTTGGAAAAGCCTTGGCCAGTGTGACTGAGCAGTAAACCAACTTCTGCACTTAAGCATCAAGATAGCTTCCTTTCAAGCTGCCCTTTGTTGCTGGCCAGGAAAATTTCCCCCAAGGTACGGTCTGTGGGCTAACAGTGGTTTGCACGGCTCTGTGTTTTGAGAGCACTGCAAACAGGGAATAGGAAAGTGGTCCCATGTCAAGGTCAATAAAAACACTGCTTCTTCTTGTCACTGAAGGAAAACTAATGACTACAGGCAAATGAAGCCTCTCAGAGATGATGGAGAGCACTGGGAGGGAACTGATTTATTTGGGCATGTAGGTGGTAGAATAGCTACAATGAGAAACTCCAGCCCACCCTCCCTCCCACATCTTCCCCCCAGGCAATCCTCAGGGGTGATCAGATGTGCTCTGCTCACTTCAAACCTGTTTGACATTACAGCCAAAACAATTTTGCTTTCTTAGTGAATGAAAAGCAAACAATCTCAAGAGAAAAGAAGAAAATCAACATGTATGGTGATCAGTAAAACCTACCCAAAACAGAAATCACAGCGCTCCTCAAATATTTATGAGATAACGCTTTGTAATAAAAAGTCACACAGATCCCTTTCAAATAGAGGGCCACATTTTTTAGCAAGGAAAGGGAGGAGGTTAGCAGTTCTAAGATCTATAAAGCTATGAAGTCAAACTGAAATATTTCTGCTATAATTCTGCAAGTCACTGAAGAGGACAAACTAATTCAGTAAGTGGTAATTCATCAGATTCCTAATGTGACAGGTGGCATTGGTCACACAGATTTCACTTGGTCCTCTAAGTGATAGTACTGCCCTGTGCTCCTTGTTTTCCTGACAACCTTCAGCATCCTGTCTCACCAACAGTACTGGTGGCAGGACTGCACGGGAGACCTCTGCCAGTAGCTCTGCAAAAAAGGATGCTGCTTCCCATAATAAATTTTTTGTTAGCATCAAATACTTTTTTTTTTTTTTCAGTCTCCAGCAAGCTTTTTATAAGCAGTGCAGGTTAACCCCAACTCTCATCATTCACAATTCACAAGCATGTGGTCCCTTTTATTTTCAGTGACAAATGATTTCACGTGCACAGACGTACAGTCACAGGCCAGGTCACATTACAAAGTAAAACTCCGATATATTTGTACCGGGGTATCAGAACTGACCAATAAATCCAGCCAGTTGATCTTCGTTATAGCATTTGCGGGTGCAGGTCCACGCATGGATCACGAGGACTGAAAACCTCATAGATCCTGGAGCGTAACAAGCACACTGAAAAATGGAGCCAGGGAGGCCAGGGTCAGCTCTGCAGGCTGGTGAGTGAGCGAGCTGGAACTCCACCGTCACATTACAGCACAGATATTTAACAGCTCGATGCACTCCAGCAGCAGCTTCTGATGAGGTCAATTTCGGCTCAAGTCACTAAATAATTTAAATCTTTAATACTGAAATCCACTGTAAATGGGATTTTGAAAACTTGAGTAAGCTTTATTTAAGGGTGTCTAAGAAGCTCTGAAAGCACTGCTGTCCGAGCACCAATTTTTTCTCACCGGCACTGGAAGAGCATGTTTCAGCTCTCCTTCAAGTAAATGGGTTTTCCCACTTGATGTAATAGAGACAGGTTTGTGTCCCTGTGGGTGCTTCCATTACTCATGTGAAATGTATAGGATATTTTGTGAATAGCAACATTAAAAGGACACTTAGTAGTTAAGGTGATGGGCTAATTATGCAGCAGTATTTTCCTGCAGCATGTATGTTATATGCTTCATTCATTGCCCGCTAGCTGTTGTACTGTCAAAAAAATACAAACGGGAATCCCAGCTGCCTTTCTTTATAGCATTTTATAGGCTACTCTCTGAGTTATGCCTGGGATTCTCAAAGATCACAAACTTATGAATGTATGTAAACGATTCTGTAACATCTTTAGATAAGGCACAAAATATTTAATTTAGGGTTTTACTCAGCTGGCCTGTGTGATGGAAAGAATTTGTGCTATTTGTTTTATGGAGGGACTTGGTGCCTGAGCTGAGATCTCAGTCCTGCTTTGCTTAAGACATGTTTATATTCATTTTCTTTGGCAATTAACTTTCAAAAAAAATAGAAAATATTTAGGCTTTATAGGCCTTTGGCTAGTGGTCTACATGCTACCTAGCTTTGGATTCTCCAGCATTTCATGCTGTGCTGAAGTTTAAGCACAGCAAGAAACCAAATGAATGTGCTTTTTTTTTTTTCTTTTTAAACCATGATTGTAAAATTGTCAGGAAGGTGTAGAGAAATCATGGAGAAAACAGGAAAAAAGTTTTAAAAAGACTACTCCCTTAGCTCTTGTAGGCTATGGGACTGAGGAGATTTCCCTTTGTACAAAAAAAAAGCCTCATGTAAAATCCAGATAACATTTGAAAATGAAAAAATATAAGCCAACAGGAATGACAGAGGCAGTTGCTGGAAGGGCTTACTGTGCTGGATAGAGATTAGAGGATTTATTTCTACTTCAACAACAGTACAATTAAAAGTCAGAAGATAAGTGGTAAATATAACACCCTTGCTATAAATATTCTAAAAGAGAAAAACTCTGAACATGTCAAAAGCACAGTGTTTAAGAAGTTGTTCATTAAATCCCCTATGGCTCAACGGCACTTTTTATTTATTCATTCTTCCTAGCTTTTTTTAAACTTTAACGTGAATTTAGCATGATTTATTAACACGCCGATTAAAGGTGTTTGTTGCAGAACATCATACTTTCATGTATCTGCTAACAAAGTAATTGCCAAATATGTTTTGGAAGGAATAGAAGGGAAAAAAAGAAAATACTGCCTACATGCTAGAGAGCCACTGAAAACTTGAACCTTTTCCTATATCCAATGCCAATACCATTTAAATAAAGCTGTAGAGGAAAGCCCGAAAGCCCCTAGACCCACACCTAACATCTTTTCCTCCCCAGAAAAGCGACCCCACCTGCTCCCGCTGATCTGGGCAGTGCATTGTGCCCAGGAGGTTGCTCCTGGAGCCAGCCCCACCTGCGGTACTCACTCGAGCGAGGGGACACCGTTGGCGACGACGCCTTCATAGCGGCTGATGCCCTTGTGCTGGGTGACGCTGATCTGACCGCCCAGCTCATCCGCAATAACGCCTGCATGGATCGCCGACTTGCACAACAGTGAGGTCTGAAAGGCAGAAGCCGTTGGAAGACAAAGCTCAGGGGATCAATCTGCCAAACTGCTATAATGCTTTCGCTTCCAAATCACTAGCATACAGGTGTTACAGCTCATAAAATCCAGCAAAGGCTCAAGAGGAATAAGAGGTAGGAGAGGGAGAAAGAACAGTAATCTTTGAAAAAAAAAGTGTTTCCAAAAGTCACCTTTATTTTTTTCAAATGAAAAAGCAAATAATCTGCTTCTGAGAAGGTGCTGCAAGATTTTAACCTAGTAAGTGTTGTGTGTGTCACTCTTCTGGAAAACAAGGTCAAATGCAAGGCAAATCTTCTTCGCAAAGAGAAAACAATAATTACTTGATGGACTTGCCTGAAGGCAGACCTATCTATTACTGCACCTTACGATTTGAGTCATGGCATACACAAGGATATTTGGCTGTGTGTTGACTACCTACTGCTGGGTTTTAAGTGTAGCCCATTTGTGAGTATCTCGGGTGCAGTAACACTGAAAAATACATGCAGGACAACTTGTGTGCCAACTAGGTGGCAATAATGTGTCCCTGGGATAGGGCAGAGCAGAGAAGGGCTGGTGGAAAGGGCTGTTGGCAGAGATCAGTCTCCTTTACTCAGACCCCACTTCGGCTACACTATTCGACAAGCTGGGGTGCTGGCTGTCCCTCCAAGGAGGGCGGGGGACACAAAGGCAGCAGGTTGCCAGGGGAGCCCTGCAGGTTCTTCCCATCAGAAAAGCTGAATCTCCCTTAACAGTAGAGGGAAAATGTCTTTTAAAAATTCCTCAGTGCAGATAAGATCTGCATGAGGTCATGCCATGTGCTGCTTTTCTTTCCTAATCACCCAAACGAAGGGCAGGAAAAACTCCAGCTAATGAGAATGTAATGTGGCATTTCTTTGTTTCTTCAGCTCTGCCACTTTCCAGGCTGGAGCAATGTGCTTGAATAACTGGATGAACAGGTTAAACGTGAACGCTGACTTTTTAGAAACTCAGCAACTGCTATATTTGTGATAGGGTGGGATTTTACTTTAGTGGTATGATTAAGCTTACTCCACCATGAGAGACGTTAAGATTTCACAAGCATGACAGGAGGAGAGCCCAGGGTGAGGGGCACAGAGAGGGCAGAGCACTGTGTGATATGAATGGATAAATGCAACCACTCGGGCAACTGCTGTGCTTTAAAGAACAAGCAGTTAAAACAACCCAAGAGCTTGGTAGTTATCAGTGGGATGTGATTAAGCAGTGTATAATATTTATTTAATCTCAGACCAGATTGCTGGTATACTGCAGGCATAATCTTAAATAAGACCCACATGTAAACTGCAACGTTTTTTGGTTTTCCTACAAGAGATAACTTTCAAAAAGATGCACATGGACAAGCAAAAGCTGAAATCATAGGAATATTTAGTACATCAATGAGCACTGCCTCAAGAGGGACAAACCCTATGCAGGGTTTTTCCAGAAACCACAAGTCAGTAGGTGTGTTTGACAGTCAGTGGACTTTATTCTCACACAATTGATTGGTTTGTTTGAAAAGTGTCCTGATGTGCTTATATACTGATAACATGCTCATATACTGATAATGAAAGGTATATCTAACACAGTTGGGAAGAATTACTGAGAAAAATCAAGCAGCAAAAGTTGAAACCAAGTTGTGCTATGCTTCTCTCTTCCATCTTTATAAGTATCCCTTCATTATCCTGTGTACTTACATCTCTGTATCCTTCTCCAATATTCCCAGAAATGTCACCTGCTATGTCTCTGCATCCAGCAGGACAGTATCTGCTGTAGTGAGAGATGAGAGGTTTGTTTAAAATGCCAACTGTAGTGACAAAACACAGAAACAATCTCATACAAAAGAAATGCTCTCAAACCAATAAATGTTAGCAGTAGGTTCCAGCTGATGGTCTGTTAGTGAGTCATGGAGGTAAATGAATGGGTCCTTGAGTTCATGAGTGAACTGCACAGAGCACAAAGAACCAGAAAAGCAGTTTTGCAAGGGCATTTCTGTTTAATTCTCCTGTTCTAGAAATGCTACCACACGAGTTTTCAGCACAGCCCAGATAAGAAGCCTACATGCACATCCAGACAGCAGGCAGAAGAGCACAATTTATTACCATTTCGAATCCAATCACAAAGTTCAAGGAACCAAGAAATTATAGCTTGTCCTCAGATAATCTTGTATCAGCTAGGACGTGATCTGCTTTCAGGAGAAGCACTGGAATTTCAGGCTACTTCGAATTTCAAAGTGGAAACACTTTTTACATATACCATGTATATGTATACCCTAATGAGAATTGCTGAGAGCTCTGTAACTCCATTCCCCCATTTTTCTGGGCTGCAGACTTGCATTCTGCACTACTGCTTCTCACAACCAGGCCTTGGACTATTACAGCATTGGAGCTCAAAATAATTCACTCCTCCAGAAAACCAAGACTGTACCTGCCTTCTAAGACTTTTTCTAACAAGTGGACCAGATGACAGATACAGCAAAGCAAGCCAAAGCACAGAGAGCTGCAAACCCTCTTTACCTGTATTCAGTCTTTGTGTAGTGGTTTGCTCTTTCCAAACATGTGATTAGATCTGTGAAAAGTTTACAAATGTCAATCCTCATTGCAGGATGTAGAAATACAGACAGATATTTGGCTAAATATGAAATTACATTTGAAGACCTCTCTGTATAATACTTCAACAGTTTTGTTAGATAGAAAGCAACAGCTATGGTTTTCCCTCGTTCTTTTCATCTCCGTCTTCTACTCTTCTTATGTTTTACACCTTCAACAGAATTGCAGAGATTCTCAGAATATCAAATGTAGGAATCAAGTCTTAATCTCTCCTATCCATTCATCCTATCACTCTTCAGTAGATACTGGAGCTCAGAATATAGGAAGCTTCAAGGAAAAGGCACTAATTTTCTCTTTCAGTAGGCCTGTATGGCAAATTGTCTAGGTAAGATTTCAGCAGCTGTTATATGTGGTTAATGTTACAACTGCTTCTTGCACAAATGCTATTAAAAAATATCATGGTTCATGCTAATCTGGAAATATTTAAGCCCAAACATTTGGCCTAAGTCTATAGGTGTAAAGAAGATAATGAAATAGGGGGGGACTATGCCAGTAATATTTTGGTACTTTTGGATTTCACTTTACCTGGATGATCACTACTGGCATAGGACAACAGAAAGCCTCGTCCTGACACATGGGATCCACTCTCAAAGTGAATAGTTGCTTCATTGCTATCCAGAATTATTTCTTTGGGGACAGGCATCACATTACCACAGTATGGCCCTGCAGACAGAACAAAGAAAATTTCAAAAGTTTAGATGACATAATTAGGGTGGAATACTCTCAGGATTACCAAAGAGTCTCATAACACACTCATTCTTCTTCAGCACCAATCTAAATGTTGACAAAAGAGTTTTGGCTTCAGTCCTTTATGGGTTTGAGCTCCAAAGTTACCCTGACAAGGAGTGGCCAGGATCCAATTGTCTTTCCATGGCAGCAATTCCAGCATCCACATCTCTCATCACATGAGCCTTAAGAGAATGATTAATGCCCTTCAGCCTTTGAAGTAGAGCATGCTTACAACCAGCAGTAACTCATTAGGGAAAAGAACAGAACATTCAAAGGCAATCCAAGGTATCTACACAGGGTCCCCTAGATAAACTCTCCAGACACACACAGCTCAGGCTGCTGTAGCACAGCAGCCATTCAGGAAGGATTAAGATCACAGACTGGGTACCTGGTTTTCAAGGACCTGTGTACCACAAGCCAAATCGTACTACAAGGCAGTACCACTTTACTCAGAGAATTTCTTAATTTATTTTCCTTTTAAAAACATCATCAGATCATTGAAGTATACAGTTCAAGTCTTTAGAGTTTTAAAGAAAAAAGAAAGGGAGAGAAAGGGTAAGATGAAGGGAGTGGGACAGGGCTTACATTGAAGTAGATAAGGGTTTTATGGCTACCAACTGCAGTATCAGGAAACAGCCTTTGGAACACTCCCTGCTTGTGACAGCAAGCCTGCTCAGGACTCTTACATTTGCTCCTTCAGAAGTCAGTTCCCGAGGCAAGCTTTCTTTTGAGATTGCCACAGTCTTTGCCCTTGCCTTCTGTCACCACACCTGGGTGCAAACACTTGTCCCTGGCTGCCCTCAGGAACGGATGACAAAGAAAATCCAAAGCAGTTTGAGTAATTATTATTTTTTTTTAATTTATAAGGATGCTTACAGTATAAACTGCTAAGAAGATATTTTTGCAAAATGGCAAGCAGGGTTTTTTTCCCAAGAGATAAAACAACAAGACCCTTTACAAGCCCTCAGCCCGTCTGTTCTGTTGAGGTGAATGACAGCTTTTGGGTCCTAAAGGTGGTACTTGGGATGAAAAATGATCACTTTGATTTTTCCTAGAAAACCTTATTTTATTGGTGGCGGCTACTCCAGGGCAACTTGGAACTGACTTCTGAGATACTAGAACTTACAGTCACAGCATGACACAAATCTGATGAGTGGTACCCTTCCCTAAAGGGCTCCTTCTTCATCTTGCTTGATACTCTTGGAGGGGGGAAGTCTTTCCCAGATACTTCATTGGCCCTATAACAACAATAAGGTCAGCCTATAGAGTAGCCCAATTAGAGCCAACGACAGCCAATTGTCAGCAGAATGGGACAAACCAAGGGAGGAACTCTGTCTTTTGGCTTATAGAAATCATACAGCCAAGCCCGGCAGGCAGAGAAACAAGCAAGGAGCGTGACATTTCCCTGGAGTCATGTTGAAAATGACTCACGACTTAGAGAAAACAATGTCTGTAAAAAGGGTTAAACAAATTGCTTAGGAAGTGAACTTATCAAAAAGACAGCATCTGACACTGTGTCATACCAGACAACTGCACGAGTGATTTATTTGAGAAGGTCTTTTGTGTCAGATTGCAGTGGGAGAAGTTAAGTGCTAACTTAGATCAAGAGGGAGAAAGGGGAAGAGATAGAAAGGCATTTCATTTCTTCAAAACAAAGCACTTGAGAAAGCTTTAGTCCTTTTCTTCTCTCAAGGACTGTCTCCACATATTTTCTCACAAGTGCTCTTTGGCTTTCTCCCTCACAGCAACTAGTAGCGACCTATCTACTCTGTAGGTATAATTTAGATGGCTGATTCACCCAACCACACACCGGTTGGATCAGGGCTGTGTGTCTGCTCCAGTAGCAAGTCTACATATGTTCCAGATAATTATACAAACAAATCACGTAGGTCATAAGCAAAAACAATAAAATGGAATAAAAAAGTCTAGACACACAGAGATGTATAATCCAAACATAAGCCAAAAATTCAAAAACAGTCATCTTAAGAAATCAGCATGCAATGCCTAAAGACAAGTTTCTACTGTTAAGTAATAAATCCAAGAAGGGTTACCAGGCTATGGTTATCTTCTGCCAAGAGCAGTTCTGGTGTACTGAGAGACTCCCATGGTTAGCTCAAAAACTAGGGGGACTAGGATTAATTCCTTAAAGGATATAGAAGCAAGAAAGAGTATACGCTGAAAGTTAGGCACTGGAATAGACTGCCCAGGGAAGTGGTGGAGTCACCATCCCTGGAGGTGTTTAAAGAATGAATAGATGTGGCGCTTGAGGATATGGTGTAGTGATTAGAGAGATGCTAGGATAAAGGTTGGACTTGATGACTCTGGAGGTCCTTTCCAACCATAATGATTCTGTGATTCTGTGAAGGAATATTTTCCAGAAGTGTATCAGTTTTCTGCATAGATTTGGGGGAAAAAAAAGAAAAGAGGTATTTATTAATACCACAAAACATTAATTTGTTCTTTTGTTGCAACCTGCGGAAGCCTTGCAAAATATTCCAACATATTTCTTCTCAAGAACTCAGGTAATACCATGTCAGCACTACGCTGCCAAGTCTTCAGACTTGCCTGAGATCTAGCAGAGTTTATTTCTGTGCTATCAACTACAGAAATGAGCACTGAGAAGTAGGGTCTATTGCTGTTCTTAAAGAAAACAATCAAATACTGGTTTGGCTTAGGGGTTCTTTACTCCCTGAAAAAAATAGAGACATGTGCAGTTTGTTTGTAGGAAAAGGTGTTATTCCACTCTTTTCAATGCTTACTATGTTTAAAATGACCAGTGTAAGCACCTTTCTGATTTGATTTACCCAATGCTATTGTTTTAGGTTTAGCAGCACCTCTCTCCATTTTGCCAAGTTTTTGCAGAGTAGCACTTTTAGCCACAAATTCTCATTTTCCCCATAATCAATTTATTTTACATTGGTGGTCTTCCAAGAAATGCCCCAGGGGATCAACTAGTAATGCGTATAAAATAAAACTGATTCAGGGTCAAGATGATTCTTTGGGTTCAGTTTTGACTGATTAGAGAATTTCATGCTTTCATCTCTTTTCTGGTTTTCTTTAGAAAGATGATGTCTTTGTTTTTAACCACATGTACCCTTTCGTATGCATTTCCATACAGCAGTCCTCCATTTCCTTTAATGTAAAGCCAGAGAAAGGTTAGTCTCCCAGGCTCCCTCCATTTCAGCTTGCGGTGTGCCTGAATTAGATGCACTTTCTATACACGTGGTAGTGCCAGTAGATTTGCTCTCCATTGACTTACCCATCATCTTGAATACATATATAGTGAGATTTTTATAGACAGTAGAAGATTAAAACTAATGAGCAACTGTAGACATCAGACTTCATCTGAAAACTGTATTTACTAGTCAGTATTTTCCACTTGCAGTTGAGGCATGAAAAGTACTACTTGATGGTCTACTTTTAAAACTCACTTAAAACTTCTCCGTCCATTCCACCTAGGATTTATTGATTTCCTCAGGCTGCCTATATGAATATTGTACAACCATAATGGAGAGGAGGGATAATGCAGAAAGCCCTGGTTTGTGTCTGGTATGAAAACAAAAGGCTTGTTTATAGGGCCCTGTTAACTTTTACTGCAGCATTTGGACTTGAGTCTGGATAAATATTTAATTCCTGAACCTGGGACTAAGCCAAAAGTTTTTTAAGATCCCTTTTGAGAACTGCCAGATCACGTTATCAGTTTTTCATCTTCTAATGTTAGTTGTGAGGTGGGTTGTTTTGCATATTCAGCTTGAAAAACGAGTCATGAATGCTGATCTATCTCCCTGTTTCCTGCTGAAGTGACTTGGCTGGAGCTCTGCTGGGGTAAATAGGCAGAATTATTGAGTTTGTTTACTAAGAACAAAGAAAAGAGTTTGATTTAATAAACAGATGTGTTACATGTCTTTAAAATGAGTAGGTGTTTTCTGTATTTCAGTATTACTACATCTAGATGCCAGAGCATTTTCCTCTTTCTGTGTCTCGTTAACGAGTTGACCTGACTGTGGTTCCGTCTGTTCACTCCAGATTCTCTAATATATATATATATATTTTAAATTCTGCAGAAGACCTATTAGGGGCCTAGGGATTTCAAACGTACATCATTTAATATCCTCCATAATGAAAGTAATATTTAATGCCTTTTGTCCAGAACTCCTGATTGGTTGGTATGGTTTCGGTGGCTTAAATTAAATTCTTTTATTTTGGAATCACTGTCTCCAAGCAGCATTAACATCCTGCAAGATACACAGTGAATTGTCTCATGGATATCCTTTGGCTGGCTCCTCTGGAGACTGAAGAGATTATTTTACGTGTTGTTTATTTTTTAAATGTTAGAAATAGTCTACCGCTTTTGTCTTTTTCATAATAGTGTTGTTTTGCAAGTCTGATGATCTTTACAGCATTGTCTGGTTTTATGAGGTCTAGTTTACTTCTACTGTCAACCAGGCTCTGGCATATTTCCTGAGATTGCTTTGTTGAATTATGTTCCTTTATTTTTTATACTTGCCTTAAGAAGTGCTGTGCCTAGAGGACTCTCTTCTCTCACACCAGCTGGCCATGCCTACATACCGTTTGTTTCTGTAATTCTTGATACTTTCTAGCTCTTCTGTAAGGCTTTTGCTTCTTTTAAAAGCAATTATTTTGCTTTTCGGCCATTGTATGTCTGGTTCACTATGCTCTTTCTGCTTTCAAATTCCTGAACTTCATTTGAAATCTGCAGTTTGATACTCACAGAGGTCTTTAAGAAACTTGGTGTAGATATTAGCTCATGACATCCTCTGTTCAGCAGGGAGTCTTCTCTCTTTTTTTTGTCTTTACTAGCAGAGTAAGCCACGGCTGGCCAGCAGTGTGTAACAATGATACCATGGATCTGCCTGGAGAGGCATTTGTCAGGAGAAAACCAATGTTTTAAATTGTAATACTTATATTCAGAAGACTTTTCTCAAATAAAGCAATTTGGAAGTACCTCAAATAGCTGAGGGAGGACAGAGGATGTGATGATGTGGATTATGCTTGCTTCAGCTTAGAGCTTAAAATTCAGCCAGAGTGCAAGTCTTTCACAAACAGCTCACAAAACCAGCAAGGACCTGTTCAATGAAAACATCTACACTCTTGAAATTAATCTCCATCTCACATTTACACAAATGCTTCACTTTCATAAGAAGTAACTCTTCTTCTCCCTGAGAAGAGGTCTTCTTTGCTCCAGTTCTGCCATGCACATGCATAGAGATAACCAGCACCACCCTGCAAGGACGTACCAGGAGATGAAAAGTGATGCTCTATGTCCTTCTCTGCAGGATGTGCAGAAGGTAGTGGGTAACACTCAGTAGATATGAGTTGACAGAGCAGTCAGGGTGAGATAGCCTGGTTATTCAACACTTACCTCTGTGCATCACAGTCTGACCTCAGGCTGAGTGGTAAGCATTTCAAGTTTTAGGAAAAACAAATATAACTTTCAATTAGTGTTTCCAGAAGGTTGCCAAAGACTGCTATAAAGGAACCAGAAAGGCATCCAAGTATAATCAGGGGCTGGAGAAGTAATTACATTTCTAAAAGGGAGGGTCTGGGCCACTTGCACAGGCTGTGGGTCTGCCTGCTTGACCTCAGGTGAGATCTCCCACTTCTAACATGGCTGTGGTTTTAGCCAAACCCAAAGACAGAAGCACAGCAGCAGTTAGGAATCATTAGGAAAGAACTATAGCTCTTTAACAAAAACCACAGAAAAATACACAACACACTTTATGCAGCTAAGCGGAAAAAAGAGTTCATTTGATAAAACAAACGCATACATTCTTTGTTGCATAAATCTTTCCAAAGCTGACACCTTGGGATACTGCAACCACTCAGGTGAAACCCAACTGTTAGAAGAGGTTTAACTGCTAAGAAACTACTTGACTTCATCTTCAGTCAGAACTTGTCCAGGCATTTCCCTGGATTTCCTGAAATACCAGAAACAATACTGTAATAACAAGTTTCCTTTGAGGGATGAAAAAGAAACCTGGACACACCCTTTATTTAAGCAAGACATTGATTATAATACGTAATAAGGAAAAACTGGTTCAATGAATCCTCTCAAGTCGTAATGACAGGTAGGAGGCATCCGAACGCACTAGGTTTTCCCGCACACACATGTGCACACACATACTCTCAGCAGCCATCAGCAAATGCTCAATTTGTCCAACAATCCTTAGTGACTGGGTGCAGGGAGGAGAGAGCATTTTCCTTAATTTCTCTACCTATTTCACCCTAGTTACCATCTGTAAATTATGCAGGAACAAGTTAACTGCACTAACTCTCCACATCATTACTAATCACTCAGCAGATCTGACATCCACCCCAAAGGAACACATCAACCTCCTACTGACTGCAAGTGAATGGAGAAGTAAGCAGGCACTTATCTCTTCTTTAATCTATCTTACCAGTCAAGACTAATGATCATCTCACAAAATTAAGGGAAAAAAATATTAAGCCATTAGTTGGGGAAGGAGAGGGGAAAAAAGGCAAGAAAAAAGGGTCAAAAGAGGTACAGAAATCTGATAAAGACCTGAAAAGAAGCTGACTGAAAGCAGTTCCTGTCAAACTTTTAAAACATTTATGTTACACCTTCATAAACAGTGGAAGTTTTGCTCTGGAGAACTACAGGGCTCACATGGTTAATCTTGTTTTCACATATCCTTTTAACTAATTAAAAAATCAGAAGCTCTTATTCAGAGCTCAGTATTTTTAATATGCTCAGATAATGCAATTAACTCAAGAAGAAAAGCATTTCAGTAAAGGTTGCATGTTGTCTACACTGTTGGATCATGCTTCATATTCATTTTTATTCTAGATTCCTTTTGCGGGACAAAAACCCACATATTTTCATTCAGTGCAAAGCTATGCCTTTGAAAGAGAACATGATAATCTATTTATTTCTCCTAGAGACAACCGTGCAAAGCTGTGCTAATATTGAAATATTTGTCAGACAAAGGTGACTCAGTTTCACCAAAGCTGGTGTTAGACTACCCTTGCTGACTGATGATTAGTATTTTCTCATCTAAGTCTGGATACAAAGCTAACACGTTTAAAGAAAAGTCTTGCTACAGGCTCTTTCCTCCAGTGAACACTGAAGAAAATAGTCTACAGAGTAATAACCTAGAGACATAGTGTTCAGACACTTGATGTCTCCTGTTTTAGAGCTTCTTAAAGATTATTTAATGACCATCTTTTGATTGCAATATTGGAGAAGTCTAAATGCAATGGCTGCCTTCACAGGTCCAAAGGTGAGAAGAACTGTGGTGTCACTTTTGTGTCCCAGTTGAGCAGGGAGACTTCAGTAGATTGGCATACCTGATAACACTGCATGCTTTCTAGGAAGGAATCAGATGCACAGTACTCTTCTATCAGTCTACAAAATTTGAGCAATGCCCTGAGCTTAAATAAAACCTGAGTGTAAGTGGTGTAATCTGTAGTCAGCCACTTACAGAAGTGGCTAACATAAATAAATTAATCCATTCATTTGTAACAACTTCCCCTTACTGCATGGAACATAAACAGCCCAAACACAAACTGAGTTACTCCTAGATGTATTGAATGAATCCCAGCAGAAGACTGTAGCAATGAATGAATCACAGTTAAATATAAAGACAACATGTGGGAGAAATCTGAAAGGAACACAATACTTTGTCATCTGAAGACTTGTTTATACTAATTTTATATTTATGCATATAATCTAGCGTTTTGCCTCTGACCAATTTTCTAAGCTTCAGATACACTTCTTAATAGATTTTGTACGCATACCAACTTTCACTTTGTTGTCTTCTGCAGAGCTGAAGAGATCAGCATGATATTTAAAACATATTTCCCTTTGGACCTTATTGTCTTATAATTGCAAACCTATTAAATAAAGAGCAAAGACTACTCAGCTAATATGAAACATAAGTAATATTCACACTGCTAGCTTTCATACTAGGTTTTCAGGTTTTCCTTTTTAAACCCAGGTCAAAGACAGAAAACATGTGAAGATTAGTTTTTAATTGCTCAGATGTTTTCAATGCCTGAAAAATCTTTTCAACTCTCCATAATCCTGTGAAAGAATTTCAACAGCAAAGGTCAGTACCTGCTTGGCCAAAGGGAAGGTTTTGACCTGCCTGTGGATGTTCACGAAGAGGGGAGGGTTGTGAAGAGGAGACCTGGGCTCAGAAACAGCTACCCAAAAGGCTACTTAACAGACTGAAGGGACTTAGCAGTGCTTACTCACAGAGCTTCTTTTGCTTACATAAGTGTGTATTAAAACCCAAAGCTATAGAAAAACTATTGAACCAGCTGACTTAGAGAAGCTCCAATCTCATCTATGAAGTCCTATGTCTTTTAAAACAGAAGTGATACTGTTAATTTATTCATATAACTCTATTTGCACACTGTTCTGCACAGATTTACCTTAATGTAGAACAGGGAGTCTGTAGGTATGCTAGTGGGAAAGTCTACACCGAGCTGCAGACCACAAACCCATTACAGATGGTACATCTGCCTAAGCTATAAAACTTGTTTAATCAGATATGAGCAAAATCTGCTAATTGTGCAATTCATACTGAGAATGCAAATTATAGTCCATATATAAATGCATCAGACATTACCAATCAGATCTGAAAATGGGTGTGGGAATACCTTAAAGAAATTCATTATATGGATTTGATTGCATCATACACAGGTATTCTCTGTTTACGGGCTGAATAAATGCAGGACTGAACTATGTGAAGATGTCTTCAGGCTGATATGTAAGGAGCCAGAAACTGAATCAATATCCAAGCTTCCTTTTTTCACTTCAGAAAACAATATATTGATTTATCATTGTTTCCTAGAAAGGTCTTTGATTAGAAATGTCAAGACAGAACCAATAAAAATTATTCAAAGACATAACACAATACTAAACACCTATCTCTTACTGCCAAGTACAGACTGCTTCAAGTGAACACAAGTCATTATTTACAGTTCTGAAATGAAGTAAACAACATTAAAAAAATCCCAGCGCACAGGAACAGAGGTGTTCCTTGTGCCTCAAATCAAGCTCTATGCAAGGCTTAGATATAAACCTGTCACTGCCCACTCTTAGTGAAGGCAGCTTCAAAATGTAATACCTCCCCCGTGAGAACAATAATTACCTTTACCTTCATTTGCAAGCAAGGCTTTAATACCTTACTTGATCTTATCTTACTTGATGAGTGATAGGCCTATCATGTTCATGAATGAAAGGCAATCATCCCTCCTTACTACTAAGATATCTTATGAGTCCTCGTTTTAGGAGAACCACACACTTGACTGAGCTAAGCAATGAGCTGAGTAACCTGGCAAACCTGCAGAGGCTCTGTGTAGCTCACCTCTTCATTGTCTTCTCCCATTGAATCCATTCTGCTTCTTAAGTCCAGTACAGCATCAGCTGGCTGAACGGCTACAGCCCACTCCCAGCTGGCAACATTTTATGAACTGCTGGAACTCCTTCCGGCCCTGAGTTTAAATTGGACTTCTGAAAAAGGGTGCACTGACTTGAAAATCAGTTTGACTCTTCTAGAAAGAGTAGATCAAAAATTTCAGTGACGGTTGGGAAAACTGATTTGAGGAAGGCCTCAGGTTCTCCCTGGGGAGGATCCTGCTGTTGTTATGCTACAGCAGATTACTCACTTATCTTCCTGTGCAAATCTCTTTCAGCAGTACAGACTGGCTGCACTTATTTAATATCTGCAAGTATTAAAGCCTGTACATTAGCAAAGGTTATTGGTGACTAATAGCTAGCAATAACAAAGGCTATCTCCTCTCTGAGCCCTGAACTGCATAGGAAATAGAGACATGCAGGATCATTGACTCCAGTTTCTCATCTTGTCCTCATCCAGATCATGAGCTAGCTCTTTCCCTACCTGAGAAGGGCACAGGGCTGATATAGATCCATATACTTGCTGTACCAGAGCTGTGATAGTACAGCTCCACAGGATGGAGGGCAGAGCCCTCAGAGTGGATATGCCAGAGCCAGACACAAGCCCTCGTGGCCCCGGCAGCCCCTGCACGGCACAGGACAGCGTGGCAGCACCCCTGGCCTTGGCAGAACAACAGACCATGTCAGGGGCAATGGCCTTGCCTGACAACAACAACACACTTGAATACAACGAGGACAAAAGGACAAAGGCTGACATTTCTTGTATTCTGCTGAGCTGGCTTTACTCACACTTTCACCAGTTCATGAATCAACCATTGCCTTATCTTTTACCTACCATGCAATGTTGAAGAACTCTTGATGGCAAGGTAGCTGGATTCACATTTCTGGGATTCGATATCCAGGTCTCCAATTTTTAAGATCAAACGTTTTCCCGAAGGCACTTGGATTTTCTTTTCACAAAGAGTGTAGTTTGGGTACGTTCCAGGATAGTTCTTGGATGCCAAGGTCCCACTGTCTTGATACATCACCATGTGCCCACATCCATCCCCTGCAGTAGTTGAACAAACAAAGAAGAGAAACAAAACGTATTCCTCAATAAAAAATGTGTAAGAAAATACTGGCCACATAATAATGTTGCATATGCTCTCCCACATTTTAAAAAGTATTTTGTAATACTCCACCTCAGTTATGCTGTTGTTGGAACACAGGTACCTAAAATAAATACAGTCATATTTCTCTTGTAAAGCAGTAGAAGGGACGATTGGAAACATTCATGAACTAAGGTGTATTTGACAGTCCGGTACAAACAGAGTCTCCCTGGCTTTCTGTTTTACAGCCAAACCCTACTGAAACCCTGAAGATGCAATTCTACATGCAATAGGTAAGATCCTTAGATAGTTTTATCCCACATTTCATTCCATATTGTATTTCCACAGAAAGAGCCCTATCAGAGAGAAGGTAACTGAATCATACATGAAAGCATAGACATGATTTAACCATGTACTGTCACGGACCTGACTCATCTTACTTTCCTGTTGGCTTTCTTGCACCACTTGCACAATATAAAAAGCACAGGAGATGAGGCAAAGACACAAGACAGAGATGGGATATGCATCCTTAATGGTAGGCAGGCTACTTTATGGCAGCAAGCCTGGAGATGTAAGTGCTGCTGCCTCCTTGCTTAAAGGGTGAGGGTAGGCATCCATGAAATGTGGGGGTTTTGTGGCATTGCGCAGGAGCCAGCTCGGTTTTGGAGCCTTTCCTTGGTGGAGACACCTGAGGAGCAGCTGCAGCAGAATGTATGACAACAGGAAAAGGCGCATGGAAATACGCAGGGGGAATGTGGGGACTGACATGGAAAACAGGAAGCATCCACAGAGGGGAAGGAAGCAGGTATCAGATAAGAGACCTTGACTACCAAAGGAAGCAATTTTTAGTGAACTATTTAAAAGTGTACCAGTAAATTAAAATTTATATATTAAAGCTTAAGCCATTCCACTCTGCTGAATCTTCCAAGTAATGGAAACTATTGCATTAGTGGAACTACTGCCATATGTGCATGCATGTAATAGGTAGTTCTCAGTTTCAGGTCAGTTAAGGCAGAGGCACCCTTTACATAGGAGTCATGTTTACTGTTACCCCTTATCGCTGCAATATAAAAACTAGTCCTAGAAGTGTTAATGAAAAAAAGAATCCTGCAGAGCTGGGAAATCACAATGTTCACTTTAACTACCCAGAATTTCACTTTTGGGGATATTTTGGTTAAGCTGTTTTGGTCTGTTCATTTTAATTACTTTCTGAATTTCCTTCCACAATCACTAGGAGGAATGAGCTTAAGATTTGATAAGATTATTTAAAGGTGAACAACTAGAAATGAAGTGTTGATAACGTGCCATACTGGGGGCTGGGGAGAAAGTGGCATGCTGTGCAAAGATAAGCTCCAAGCTATGAAATTTTGACTCGTTACTATATAATTACACTGCCATTTCATCCAACTCAACCACTTTTTCACAAGCAACGGCATTTGTTTTGAAGCTTTATCATTATTACTAGCTTCTGAGTTGCCTGCTATTTAATTTTGTCATGGTTGGTTCATGCTTGGAAAAGAGGTGAATAGGAGACATAGATGCAAAATCGTTATCACCATAAAACACATTAAATACAGTTTTTCAGATCTTCTCGTTCACATGCTTTAGAAAACATCTGTTGCTCAAGTTTGTTATCCAAGCACTATTGATTTCTGAATGCATAGGAATATGCTCAAGATGAAAGGCAAACTGGACTCTTGAGCAAATATTCTGTTTAACAGAAACTTTCTGCAGCCGGAATAAAAATATAAGGAACAATACAGTACATGAGTTATCAAGGGAGGTCCAGGCAGCGTAAAACCAGATCACTTTCAGCAGGTGTTGTGCTGGTTCAGCCATAAGTACTTTATGCTGCCAAAAGTTGCCTGATCACACAAGCCAACACTGATCTCAGCAACATCCCCTCGGAAGTCTTCTTTCAGACATAAGTTCCTGTGTGTCCAGCTCCTCCGCTGCCCACTGTGGTGCCAGCATCACCTGCTGGACACAACAGACAGAGATGGCCCCTCAGTGGTCCCTCACATGGAAGGACACCACTGAGAGAGCTCAGCAAGATGCAACCAGGCCCAACAGAAGCCACACCCAACAAGAAGCTCCTCCAACTGATCAGCTCCTGGTTAATGTAATTCTGGCCTTGCCCACCACCCCACTGTGCCACAGAGACACAGGTGGGCCAGGTTCTGCCTCTGGAACATGAAGCCAACAGGAAAAACCAAACATTCTGCTAGGTTTTGACTCGTTCACAGGTCAACTCCAACTTGTGGCCCATAACTCAGGCACCAGCACTTCAGCAGGACACAGTACAACCTTGCTGCCTGTGGAGATGACTGCTGTATAGCACAAAAAACCTGCCCATGTCCTTTAATTTAAACTGCATGTTTTTAACTGTAAGCATTTACTTTAGCTGGGCTGATGAAAAAAAGGACCTACAATCTGGTGCTTGGTTTGCAACTTTTAGGGAAAGAAAAGGGAAAACGAAGGGAAAAGTTACACAACCAGAACAAAATGTCATGGGGATGAATTCCTTAAAGTGATCACATAATCTTCATCCTGCTGGGATCATTCTGGCCTTTGTCACCTTAGTACAATCCCAAGGATCCTTTGTGGTAGAAAATTTACCTCAAAAAAATGAAAATAAACCATCACTATCATGGTAAGACACTGACAACTGTCCAGGTCATAGAGTATTATATTTCTGCAAAAAGTGTACAGGTAAAACTGTGAACCAGAGACGCCAGCCTGCCATCTTCCTCTGTTGAGGTTATACAAGGTCTTGTTCTCAGAGAAACTCCTTTTTAAAAAAAATCTGCCTTTAAGTCAGCATTGAAATGTATTAACATCAGAACATCTCTTGAGCTAAGAAATCATAAATGCCATTTTCTGACTTTTAACTGGTGGAACATGGTCAAACACTCCAGCTGATGAGAGGTAAGCACAGCATCATCCCGCACCTGTAATGTCCCTTGCTTACTCTGTTCTGCCTAACTGCCTCAAAGGAAAAGGTCATGACAAAATCTAGCTCACCAAAAGAACAGAAGCAAAGTCCAAAAAGTCAGACCGTGTTTAGTGAAAGGCAGCATTGCCTCAGATTCAGGTTTCATCACTTCTTACCGGATGGGAGCAAAGCAAAATATTTGAGTATTCAGCATCCAGAAAGTCTAAACATGTTCAGATTTAATAAAATCTCTCTTATCACCAGGATTTACTAAAAGCACATCAAACATACTTTGTAAGCACGTTCCCATGGGTACTTGAATCAAGATCGTGGTCTCTGGATCATGTCTGCCGTTGGCCTATGCACAGGTTGTACCAAAGATCACAGAGAGCTAGAAGTAAGGCTGTTTACCACAGATAAAAATAGTCTCTTATGTCAAACAATGGAAATAACTCCCCAAGAAGTGAGAATCATGACCGACAACTTCTGCAGCAGCAGAAGCAGGGTGGAATGCAAGCACACTCTCTCACATGGTGCTCGCCAAGAGCAGTGCATGCAGGTAAATTCAAATCTGGGACCCTACCAGAACACACCAGTGCATGTCCCTGCAGAGAGGGTAAGAGGAGGTACCGGATGGCTGGCAGGTTGTACCATTTCCCATCCTCAGACACAAGAATGATGGATGTGTGTGAGGCCAGGTAAAGGTGTATCTCCAAGCAGCTGCATCTGAGCTAGGTCCAACCTTGACTGGTGGACCATTTGCAGGAGGGGCCCCTACAGGATCTAACCTGCCCAGGAAGGAAGGATGTAGGTAATGAAATTAGTGCTCATGAACAAGCTCCAGTCCCACACCATGAGCTGCCCTGGACACAGCCCCTGACAGATACTGTGGTTCTAGTAAAATGGTGGTAGCCCCAGAAGCAGAAAACTTAAAGATCTCTGAAAATTATGCTTGTTCCTTCAGGTACCCTTCTGGCACCCAGAATCACCTGGCTGGGCTGACTCTCCTCCCATCTCTTCCCAAGCTCAGTGCAAAATCTGAGCTTGGGCCTGTCACTCGTCTGCTCCACAGGCTTTTCTGCCCTTTGCTTATATGCACAGGTGGATGTGCACAGCACCTTCATCTAAGCACTCAGCACATCGCCCTCTGAGTTAGGGAAGAGGCTGCAGTTTTTCAAATAACTGCTAGAGAAAGTTTTCATGTGCTGCACCTTTCACTAAACACATTTATACCATCAACTGCAAAAAGGTTATGTAGCATAATATCAAAGCGTGTTTTCAAAAGCATTGCTACGACATCCTGGCAGCAAACAGCTGCCTTTTTCATCCTTCTGATTCACCCCCAGTAAGCAATTAATAACGGACTTGGACTCACTCCAGCACTAAGTACGTGTTATACCTAGGCATGCTCGTGCACACAGCCAATAGCTCCCTGTCCTTCTCCACACCACTGCACAAGCCCCACCGGGCACCAGCATTTCTATCTCTGCCTCTCTGGCTACAGACTCTGCTACCTGCTGCCTCTTGGCTGCTGATTGCTTCCCACTGGGACAAAGGCCCCCAGGGAAACCTTATTTCCCACTCTGCCTCTTCTCTCCCAGTTTGACATACTTTTGCATGCTCACCTTGATGGTGGTGCTTGGGACAAGGTGTGCTCCCCCTACCCTGCATGAAGGCCAGGGTGCAGAGGTGGTAGGATTCTGATGGCCTGTCCTTCTTCCACCCACCCCTCCTTCCCTCGAGACGAGAGAGCATAAAACTGAGTTTGTATACCTAAATTTTGGATTCAACCAAAAATCAGCATTTTCTGAAGAGCCACAGCTGCAAATGGACACAGCCAAAGCAAAGAAAATGCCACTGAGCTGAGGGTACAGCCTTGTAAGCTCTGATGAGACACCCCACAAGAAGAAAGTACATTTGTCTTGTCTTCCTCATTGTTGTCCCTGAAGTAACAGCTTCAGCTTATTAAAAGGTACAATAATAACAGAGTCAAGAAGGAGTTCTATGCCCGCATTTGAAAGAAGATTTGAGTTATGCATGGGAACAGATAAGTATCTAGAAAAGAAATCAACTCTTCCTGGTCAAACTTGTGCCCTCCATGCTTATGTAGGATAGGAGAAAAGACCAGGGAAAAAGCAAATCCACTGGTGTGTTCTGACAACCCTTAGGTTTTCATACATCTGCTCTGACCTCCATCACTGACAGAATCGCGCATGCTGCAAACACACTGCTTTCTGAGGTAATGGAGCTGGATTTTTCCAGTACTTCACCTCTAACCTTTCCACTGCCAAACCTGGGTCAAGAGCATCAGCTTTTTACTGTATCATTATAATGGAAGGGAGAGACCATCAAGTGACTGGGACCTAAACTTGTCACTTCTCCAGAGAACGATGGAAGATGTCAGATTTCCCGACAGTGGGCTCTAGCAGGTAATAAAAACAAAGTGCAAGATCATGGGCCTGAGGCATCCCTGGGCAGGTGATTATCCCCCAGTCCTCCTCCCTACCAGTGCCCAGGACTACAGGTGTCATGGGGGGTGGTGGGGTGACCAGGCATTTGGGGATTTCACGAACCACCAATTTCAGGGCAGATGCCATTTACACCATCCAAGCAGTTGGCTGAGCTCTGCATCTAAAGAAGTATATAAATTCACAGCAGATTGGTTGGTTGGTTGTTTTTTTCAGAAGTCCAACTTTACCTTCTTCTCAACAGCTTGTTCATAGAGCAAAACCTATTTTCAAATAATGAAAGAAATCACTGAAAAGTAAAGCAAGCCTATAATAATCTGAAAAAACAGTGACTGCAATATTCCATGGCCTTTATATTAGTATTAATATATTTTCAAGGGAAGAATTCCCCCACTTTGCAGTATGCTCTACAGCAAAAGGAAAAATAAATAATTTGTAAAATTTTTCTTTTAATTGCATTTTAATTTGTTTGACTCCATTAGGTTCCCACGAAGCATTTTAACCCCTGTGCTGCAGCAGTTCCTCCGGACACCCATTTTGCTGCCAAGGCTAACCAAGCAGTGGCTGGGAGGAGGGCTGAGAGCAGGAAGGGAAGGCAGAGCAGCAGAAGAAACAAAGGAACATTGTGGAGTGCTGATTTTGTTGCACAAATTATTTACTTACTGACTTCAAAGGGATGCAAAAGGAGAAGGAGGTCAAACAAATCACAGTGTGTTTTTCCCTCCTCTTCACAGACATTATTTACTGTAATGTCCCTCTTAAAGGAGAGATGAGAAAGCAGCAGATGATCTCCAATTGGTTCCTCAGTGGTTTCATAAATCACAAATTCCCGCCACACACCCAGCTGTGATCACCCCCCCAGCTGTTAGGGCTGCAGCTAGGGGCTGGCTTTCCTCAGGGTGTTCCCTGCAGCCAGCCTCAGGAGATGCTTTGCTTCAAGTATACAAGAAGGTGTTTTGGTAACCAGCTGGACTGTCATAATAAAGTATAGAAAAAATCCCTGACAACTATTCTAAGTGCCTTATCTAGCAAAGTAGCTTACAACCGTACTGCCATTTCCCAACATTAAAGAGTTCTTTACAAATTGCAGGCACAGCTGTATGTCAGTAGCTGGGGAAATCTTTCCAGCTGTGCTGACCTACATGGCAACGACTTTGCTGGATTGTCAAAAACAGACTGGGCTGCCTTTACTACCTCAGAAACCTCTCATCTTTACAAAAGTTTGCAAAGACAAAAACCTGGTGAGACCTAAGATTTTATTTATTGTGCTGCTAAAATGTCAAAAGAAAACACAAATCTCCTTACGAGCAACTTCTTCCATCAAGGGGAAGCCATATTCCCCTGAAGAAGGAACTTTACACTCAGCATTCAGGTTTGCAACCTTAAGAAGTAAAAATAAGTAAGTCTTACTTAAAATAATACAGATGTGAACCAGAAACTGACACACTGAAACTCTCCCAGTTTCACTGTATCCATAAAGACTTGATTAATTTTTCTGCTTAATCAAAGAACTTTCTGGAAAGCAACCGTCTAATCTGCATACACATCTTAGGGACTTGTGTCAGGATGAAACCTAACACTACCTGGCTGCATTAACGCATGAGACCTCAGTGACAAGATGGTTCAGATTACTGCAGAAATCACAGTGCCCAAAGCAGAGAATTGCAGCTACAGCCTGGTAGTCCCTTTCCTGTGAATTATTTATTAGGACACAGGATTACAAAGTTGCTTCATTCTGTAAAGAACAGGATCCTGCAACATGTAATGGATGGGGTTTACACAAAAATGTAAATAGCGTTATACAGTTTTCTCACTTTGCTTCCATTAAATACCCAGAAATAGTAGCATACTAGACTTGCCTTTGATTTTCAGGATCACTATCTGGTTCCATCACAATCTGTGAAAGACAGACAGTGCCAGAGTACGTGTCAAGAATAAGTAAGTTTTAGTGACTGCCACTAGGACTTAGGCATTATAACCAAATGTAGTCCTCCAGAGAAGTGAGCACTGGAATTTGCTTTTCAGCACTCTAAATACAGCACTGTTGAGCTTGTGGGTGTGAGAAAACTTCTATGCCTTTTTAACTGCTGCAACAAAAGAGATTTGTAATTTTTAATTAATTTATTTATTTCCTGCATAGCTGCATGTAATATTTGTCAGTGCTTTTCTGTTATGGAAGTGGCATATTGCTACGATTGACCACCTCAATATTTTATCAGTCTGTGTGTTTTTGTTAACATATATGAGAATGCAGCTACATATGTAAGGAAATTTTAGAGAATTCTAAAGTACAGTGTTCCTTTTTTGTGAAAGGAAAATTGTTTCTTTTGTTTTCTAACAAATACCTGCCTACTTTAAGATACCCATCCACATTATGCACCTCAAGTGCAGAGCAGGCACCAAGAAGTTAATTCCCAAGGACATGCTGTAACTGCATGCTCAGAAGGAACCTTAAAGGACTGTAAATAAATGGGTAAACAGTCACACCTCTCCACCAGCCACCCAACTACTGTAACTCAGGACCCTGGTGAAGTTTCAGTGCTATAGAGGCTATGGGGAACAAATATCCCACAGTCAGAGGTTTCTTCCATATTCCTCTGCCCACGGCATCCCAGCAACATGGCAGGGACACAACACCACAGGGGGAGATGGAGGCCTGCCCCCACCATGCTGGGGTCCCTCTGGGTTGGGGGGACTTTGTGCCATTAGGGCATCTCCTCTGATTCCGCTGATTTGGGTAAACATGAGGTTGGATTTCTATTAAGGGCTTTTCAGGCAAAGTAGGAAATGCTAATCTTAACTGAGAGACATATCCCATATATGCAAATTGTTTGCTCTACTTTCTCCATCTGTTTTTTCCCCAAGTTTCTCTCTTTGCTATGCTTTACTGGAGATTAACTTACAGTATATTGCACCGAATTTGGACTGTGTAGGAAACATATGCTGCAAGCTCAGGGCCAAACTTGATATTGGGTTGCACAGAAATAGGAATATTCACAGCAGTGCTAAGGACTGACAAAACCATAGGGACATAAAATTCAGAGACACCAGGGTAAGGAGAGGCTGAAGCAGAGCTGTTCCAGTTACAGTAGCAGGTGGGAAGGCAAGATTTCAAAACAGTTTTAATTTGGGTAAGAGGAAGTAGCTGAACATGATAAAATGATACCACTACCCTCCTTTTTTTAATATCCAATTCCCTTGTTAGTGTGATCCAAGTCAAGTAAGATTGATGGTTATCAATGATGAAGGGTAGTCTCTTTTTCTTGAAATAAAATCTGTCCCAGCTTACTTGAAAAATCACACATTCACCTTTTTTTGCCTGTATGCCTGAGTAGAATATGTGATTTGTTAGTAATAAAGGACAACAGAAAGCATGCCACTTATCTCAAAGCAAATTATGCAAACCTCCGATTATTCCCAGGGTATAAACTAACAAATATCTCAAGAGAAAATTAATTGGCTTGTGATGGAAACAATAATTGCCATTTATTAGCAAGACCCAATTTTTTGTTTTGCCTTTTGACTCAGTCAACCCAACTTCTAGGAAACTAGCTATTTCATCCATGGGTATTGCAATTTAACAACAATTGGTTCCAGTAGAAATGGAAGCAAAAATTAACGAAACTAAGATGAAGATATGGCCAAAAAGCTACATCAGGCTTCTGACCTGGAGCACTGAAAGCAAAAATGCCTTTTTTCAGTATTCTCACATTACCAACTGCCTGCTACTCGACATTGAAGGTATTAATCAGAATGGTACGTGCAGAGGCTCCATAAAGCAGGAAAGTTTGTGATCGCATATAGTTTCTGTGAAAGCTATTAGAAATTTTTAAAAAATAAAGGAAAGCAGCCACACCATTACTTAAGTATTATAGTGTTGGTTGTGGGATGATATATGATCCACAGTGTCATTTGTGTCTTCTGTGACATGTTAATATAAGACTGCATAAAAGGTATCTGTAAGTGGATGTGAAAAATAGCATAGAAGAGCATATTTAATGCTACCCTGTGTATGCCACTTATACTGAAACTCCATAATTTCATTTTATTTGTCTGGGTTTTTTTTTTAATTAGCAGCAGTCTCAAACAATTGTTTTCTTAAGTTTTGAAACAGGGCACTGCAGAAATATCTGAACAACTTTTCACTGATCTCAAGAGTGAATACCTCAGTGTAACTGCTCAATTTATTTTGATACACTATTATTTTGCTTTCCAACTAGAGAACAGAAGGACTGAATTTCATCTAAAAAAATAGCAGATGCATTTCCAAAACACAAGCAATAACACTTGTTGAAAATCAGTATGTTCTCAGATATCTGTTCTAAGGTATCAGAAACCATGAGTTTAACTATGCCTTGTCTGTCTGTGACAAAACACTAACAGAGGAGCAAGTGCTGACTCCTCCTTGGGTTTGAAAATGGTAGTACTTATGACTAATCAAGTAGTCATTGCCCGTGGCACAATATTTAATATTGGAGCTTATCTACTGAAATTCCATTTTAAAGCCTTCAGCTCTGTGTCTTGCAGGCATTTCAACTTCAATTCCCTTGCACCATACTGACACAAAAAACATGGGAGGATACAAACCCCTGGCCTTGGGAGCAAGCTGAGACAATAGGGAGGGCAACGGCTCCAGCATTAGCCATGGATCTTGCTGCCAATGTCTCCAAGTAGAGAGAGACCTGCAGGATGCTTTAATTTATTTTACAGGTCAAAACACATTTTTTCATACCTGCAGGGCAAAATGGACTTTTTTAAATTATCATAGCTGACTATTAATCAAAGCAACCCACCAACACAGAACTGGTGTGACACCAGAGCAAAATATAAGTAGTTTTGGACAGAAGCCGCACAGCTCCCTTCTGCACAGTTACCGCAGCTGCAACAACAAGGGTCAGGCACATAACAAAGCCATTCTGTTCAGCGGGTGAAGAAATCCACCTATGTTTCCAGTGTTTTGATGTCTCCCCTACTACACCATGAAGAAAAGTTTTGTTTTATTTCTGACAGGACACATGGGCCTTTGTATAGCAGGAGGGATCGCATCCAGAATTTCCCATGTGTTTTTGTAATTTCAAATAAAACAAATAAACATAATTTTTATTCCGTGGTCATGAACATCTGGAAGATGATATCAACATGACTTCAACTTTAATGTCAAAGCATTAGACTGAAATCCAATATTGTTGAACAATTTGTGGTAGAAGTGGCAGAAACTTGAACATTACGGATTAAAACTGTGATGGAAACAAAGTTTCTGTAACAGCTGAGTGATGAAACAATGTTTTACTAAATGCCTGATGAACATTATTAAAATTACAGTAGCAGCTTGAGCCTAAACGTGTGGTACTAAATAACAAAATGAATATCCTCTTCTTGTTGGAGGCCTTGGGTGTGGGTTTCTAGTCTTGCCCTGCTCTACTTTCCCCATTTATTCTCCTGTCCCTCTTCATGGCTCATGAAAACACTGCTACTGAAACTCTTTGGAGATGGGCAAAGACAGCATGGCCTGGGTGCACTCATCCTTCCCCCTGCCTACATAGAGGAGCAGAAAGGAGCTGCAGCGCAGGCAGTTGCTGCCACCAGACAGCAATCCTGTCCCATCAGGGGAATGGAAGTAATGAGTAAGGTCACACTGGAACTGGAAATCCTGCTCAGGCAGGATGAGAAACTCCTACCACCACCAAACTAAGCCTTTACATCTTGGAAGGAAACTCCTGAGAGACAAGTCCTGCCTCTGTCAAAAGAAGAGATGGGGAGAGAGGGCACGAAAAACCAAAGTGTTTCCTCCTCATAACACACTCAGCTCCCAGGCTTAATTACACAGGATCAACAATCCTTACCATAACTACTGGCAGCCTCCCCATGTGCAAGCGTCCAGCTAACCTCACAAATGCGTCTTTAGCGCTCACACAATTTTCATAGGCAATCTAAATTGGTTTAATTAGCTAGTGCATAATTCATTTTGAAAGCAAAAATGAAGATATCCGTATACTCTTAAAACTGGTCAAACCACTATGCTTTTTTAATTTAAACATCACTAGTAGGTTGTCCCATTTTGAAGTTTCCTACTCCCAGTTATAAAGCTAATTAAACCTTTTGGGGAAGTTGTGTGCTTATTCTTATGCATTGCTATTAACATTTTTTAATTCTAGATAGTTGTGATTCAATGCCATTCCACTGAATCCAGTCAGAAGGATTTTATTTTGATTTTTTCTGGCTTGTTTCATTCTTAGCAGATGGTGCAAACCCATGCGCTGATGAGTACATGCCGCAGGACAGCATCTGATACGATACAGCCAGCCCCAAACCACAGTGGTGTCTCTGCTGGGGACTTCAGTACCCACACCACTGAAAACCACACTTTGCCATGGATTGTTAGCTCAGATGGACTTTCAAAACTATACTAGTGGTACCTGAAATGATCTTGAGGCATCTCTATAGAGTAGCATAAGCATCCTCAAAGTCAGTGTTTTTCAAACTATTTTTTACTGTGTTATACATGTAGCTCTAGTGGATTAAAGGTGGCACAGTTTTGATAAATATAAACAAATGTGGTTTTGCATATGCAAATCAACAAGTAATTTGCATGAAATATGATTCAACAGCCATGCATGTTATGTGAATGTGCAGGTAGCAACTTTCCCAAGGCATCTTTTTCTCCCTTCTCTGTCAGTGAGACTCCCAGTGGCCTCCCTGTCTCTGATTCTGTTTGAAATATGTCCCCTGATAACCTAAAGAGAAGTGCATATAAAGGGCTTAGAGCTATTTATAGCAAAGTCTGTGCGACTGAAAACATTGCAGTTTTCATGTGGTGTGTACATGCGTTGCTTATGAGCTGCAACCAGAAAACTTGCCTCCCTCTTTAGTGATTCCAGTCAGTGTTTGCAAGGCGAGATAGAAGGAGCCAAGGAAGGAAGCGGACATAAGGGCAAAACACAAACAAACTGAAAGTTTACCAATCATTTGTATTCAGAAACTAGAGGGAGGTGGGGGTGGGTACAAGAAAGATTCATCCCTATCTGCATTTCAGACTGCTGGAAACGGGCATGCAAAGTGGATTAGCACTATCACACCAATATTCTTCAGTGTGGGTTTTGTACAAGCCCCCTGAGAACAGGCATAATCTCTCATAATTACTGCATATGCTGTTGTCACATTAAATACCAGCCTCACCTCAAAATATTTAAAAGGCTACTGCCCATCAATCCTTCCAACTGGGCATTGGGCACAACTATCAACAGAACATTGCAAGCAAGGTTCATGTTTGGATGCTGATCTGCAAATCCCACATGAGATAGTTTCACTGCTATGCTTTACTTGCCGTAGCTCATTTATTTTCACTTCAAGAGCAGTGGCTTAAATCTTGTCCTTAATAGAGTAAAATCCTCCCTTCTTCTTATGCCTTCCTACAAACAACCAACACTCAGCTTTAAGTCCTACTGGCCGGATATATAACAGAAAACAGACTCAGACTCGACTCTGATTTAGATATCTGCTGCTCAGAATTACATGGTTCAAGGTCTTGTTCAATGAGACCAGAAGAAAAACAGGAGAACAGTGAAAGGCAAAGATACTGTGTTCAGGTTTCCCTCCCTTCTGCCTTGGGTTTGAACCACTAGAAGGAGGTTTTGAGAAGAGATGGCAGGTCAGGCACTGTTGTGTGAGGTCGGCAGGTGGGGAAACAAGGTATATTTTGTAGTTGTCAGCAAAGAACTGGCAACCAAAACCACAAGAGAAGTTAAGATAAATATACAGCAGAATTAAAAGGGAAAAGAAGAACCTTTTATTATAAATCCCAAAGCTATTTATTACTCGTGGACAGTCATACATGTGATACTTGTCCTTAGATGAGTCCTACTAAGCTTATAAATATGTTTAGTTAAAATCAGTTCCCTAAACGCTCAGCCTTTCTTATCATTCTATGACCAACAAAATTCCATGTTTCACAAATGTTCTCAGACAACAAACACACTTAACATATTTTCAAGAGCAGAAAAAGCACTGACACCTGGGCTTTGCACAGTCACGTTCAGATACAAGCCATGCCACAAAGTAACCAAGCCACAGTGGAAAAAGAGGCCCCTCCTAAGTATAAAACTTAAGAGAACAAGAAGCTGTAACAGCAGATTCATCCTTGTTCTGTAGCATACCTCAGGAAAAATGGAAGAGGCAGGTGAGCTATTCGTGAAAAATGCAGGTTGTGCAGTCAGCTCATGAGAAGCCAGAAAAATGTACTACTTCATTTTTAAAAATGAGTATTTTTTTAAATCAATATATTTAAATCAGTGCATCTTTCTTTGAACCAGCTGGTGGGAGACACCAGTGGTGACAAGATACAGAATTAGCAGGAACTTGAGCCTGATTCACTCTGGCACTTCTTGTGCTCCATTACAATTTTTAAATCAAGTCAAGAAGCTTGTCTAACAGGAAGTTGGTATCCACTTATCTCCTTTCTCCACAGTGAGACTTTAGAACACTTAGCCAGTAATTTATAGGGTAATAGCAATAAACAAACAAATACAATTACTGCCCCCTGAGGAGAAAGCAAAGGCAGAAGTCAAAAATCTCTTCTACTTTTTAGCCACTGGATAGACTACCTTGTAAACGTCTGTTGAATCCAAAGAGAACCAGGCAAAATACCACTTGTGTTTCATGCTGTTAGTACGATAGTAGAAACATTTTTAACATGAATACAATGTAAGTGCTTTTATCAATTTATTTGGGAATACAGACAAGAAGTAGGATTTGTACCTACCACCTAGCATCACTCAATGCACTAAACCTCTAGAAATCTCAGCAAACTTACTATTCCTGACTCTCCGAATTACTTTCTCCTTGATGTCATCATGATATTGGTGAAAGAGACAAACATAACAAAACAAAACCCACCAAGAAAGTGATGAAAAGAGTGGACTGAAGGAATATTTTTCTTTGCTGCATATGTATTTCCTGGATCATATCATGTTGGAGTGTCAAAATGGGGAAACATTGAGGACATAACAAAAAACCAAAAAAAAACCAAAAAAAGCCAGCATGAAGCTTGCAAGTGGAAAGGTGACACAGCTTATACCAAACTCTCCCTTCTGTGGAGATTAGTATCAGAAATCTCAATTAATAGATAGCTACGGCAAAACAGGTATAAATCAGCCAAACACAGCACTTACTACCACTGCCGGGATGCTATGCTAATGCACAGCACTGGCTTCTGGAATTTGCAGCCAAGTTGGAGCATTAATACGAGGCACACTAATTTATCCAAATGTGTTGTCAAGCTCATTACGACACTTAATTTCCAGTGTTAACTATTTTACAAGCAGCTGTCAGCAAACTCTTCTAAGATGGATGCACCAGGCCATGCAACGCCACAGCCAAAAGGTTGCAGCTCCTCGGTAGGAGAAGTCCCCCGTACTTGTAATTTACACAGGAAGCTTAACCGTGAGCCGCATAAAAACACCGGGTAAAGACAACCGTGCCCGGGCCCTAATTCGACCAAGCTGCAGCATCTCACAGGGGCTTGCGAGATCCCCTCGAGATTCCCGCTGAACTTTGTCCCAGCAGGAGTAAAGGCGTTTTTTCTTCCCCAGCGAGGCGGCAGGCGAGCAGAGCTGCCCGTGCCCAGCCGCGGGACAGGGGCTGCCGGCCCCGGCGGAGAAGCTGCTGCCGGGGGCCCGGCTCC
>VZZY01011092.1:222642-271437 GCA_013400335.1 Eurystomus gularis | reverse complement strand
CTTCCCATGCTCACTTCAGGCTCTGTGGAAGTCTGAGCTTCTTGGGAACTTCACAGAAGTTAGCCAGTTATGCACACTGGAAGCATGGCTCATAAATCTGCAATAATCATTATGTACAGAGAAAAAGCTTCTTGTGCAACTTTTCCACATAGCACTGGGGCATTACACCAATGAATTACAAGGTCAAATTCTTGTAATTCATAACTGTCACAGCTGTGGATTACAACTATATATATAGTTTAAGGGTTCACTGTCAATTGCTTCCAAGACCAGGCTATTTATTAAATGTAAAAAAAGTGATCAAATGTCATCTGTCCTTGTAAAGATCTTTGTGCCGTTTTAAAAATAATTTCAAAAAAATATAGGCTTGAGTTTGAGTATTTTCTCACATATTAATTACAGTATTCAATACATTATCATTCCTGTTTATGAAATAAAAAAAGATTAGAGCCTACCTTAGGTTCCTTGTCAAAGATAACTGGATAACAGAAAGTAAATGTAGCAGGCTGGTGAACACTCAAATCAATATGAAACATTTATTCCTCATAATAAAATAAATTATGTATAATTGAGAATTTTTGTCACTAAAAGTTAGGTTTATGTGGACAGTATAATTTCTCAAATATTCCTTCCCATAATAAGAACTTTTGGCCTCCTTCTGTTTACTTCTTTTCATTAAAGATACTGTATTCTTAGTTACAGAATCATAGAATCATCACACTAGACTGGTGGTTGTTCTTGGCCCTGGTGTTCACAAATGGTCCCAAAGGCCTTTTTCAAAACGTGATATATGTAATTGAGACCTAGCTAGGTTTGTCTCCTGGGCTTAAATTCAGCCTATATTTTATTTTTTTGCTCTGTATCCAGTATGGCATTTGTCCACCAAAATTGGATGTGATTTCCCCTCCTTCCCTTGAGCATGACAGTAGTTTTGGTGCAGGGTGTGATGGGTTGAGCTGACTGCCTGTGTGGATTCAGCCCAGGAATTCACCTCCCACAGGCTGCTCGTCTGTGCTAATGGCAGATGTTAGGGCCAGGGCCAGGCTTTCACAGGGTGAGCAGCTCTGCTGTCTCATCTTCATTTCTAGCTCTTGCTGCCTGAGCATGTTGAGTTCCCACTCTAAAGGCTCTGCAGTATATGTGTTTTCTTACTCGTTTCATACACATTTGTCTACAGCAGCTTGAAGGGTTTGAGTGAACCCTTCGTGACTTCATCTGAAGACATTCCTTCACTGGACAAATGGTGCTGATCATCTAGGAATAAGAAAACCTTCAGCTGGCTTGGCCAACCCTGGCACAGAATACCTGTATGTGGCCACAGTCCCTGCAACAATCCACACTACCCAGCCACAGCTCCTCACATGCGGCAACTTCATGGAGGAGATGCCGTGGGGCAGCCCTGCTTAGTGTGGCACAAAAGGATACAGGATGCACACCCAGAATCCCAAGTGGTGAGCATGGTGCTGGTGCAGACAGTCATGGCTAAGGCTCTGCTGGTGGCTGCTTAAACCAGGGCAAAACTATCTCTGGTAATAATTACCTGGTATGGTTCTGCAGTGAAAACGTATACCTGTTGTCTCCAGAGAGGACCTGAGTCCCTGCAGCCTCAGACTTTCTCACACAGCACCCTGTTCACCCTGGAGTTATGAGAATTCAGCACCTTTTTGGGGGTTACTATAATCTTTTGGGGACAGACTTCTGCTGTCTACATTTTATGTCTACATATTTATGCTTATTTAGGTATTTTACCTACTGTTTTAAAAAGGATAAGCATACTATATTAATCAACCATTAGGATTCATGTTAGGACTGTTGAACTGTTTTTTGACTGACTTTGTAGTTTTTACTTGGAAAAGAGAGAGAACAAATGGATTTTAATTCATTCTCATGGCATTATCTGATCCTTCTCCCACAGTCCCACTAGTATGTCCACGTTACTTGGGACCTAGAAAGGCAAAATCTATCCTCTAAATGAGCAGGAGCAGAAAGTCTGGCTGCTCTTCAGCCTCCTCTTACTTACATACCACTGTTGGAGCACACACAGATCATCCTACGTTGGTTTCTGCCGGTTGCAGAGGCTGGCTTTGGTGGACCACGAACCTTCACTTAGTTCCTTGCATCTTAAACCTAGTATTTCTTCTTGATGTTCTTTGTTCTATGTGTGGCCCAGGGACTTTGTTGTTGTTTTGATCTGTGGGATTACATTAATGCAATAAAATAGCAAACACTGAAGCAAAAGAGAAAAATACAGCATGACAGAGATGCCACAATCAGAAAATCGTGATAACATTTACAGACAGCTGTTCTACCAAGTAAAGATTAATGTTGTTACACAAAAGAAGTATTTATAGCTGTTTTGTTTTACCAGTCTAACGGAAATACACATATAGACAATTTCTCATATGTATAATCTTTACCTGGAAAACACATGCAAAAAAGCAGTAAACTGTTTTGCTTGGCATATGGACACAAAAGTGTATGTGCATGGGCACACTTTCTGGACCTGGAAACGCTACCAAAGGAAGCATTACTGCTTGATAGTCCTGCTTGGGCAGAGTCTCTGCCTTCAGCTTAGTTCTTGGGCACAATATAAAGCACCTTGAAGTTACTGGGGGAACCTGTGTTTACAGTAGCACCAAGGGCTCCTTTGGGCCCATACTTTCCAGATTCTGATGTTATATTGTTTCAAGGTATTTTACCCATAGCTCTCCACTCTGCTCAACTTCTACAGTTTGTGAAGCAATGGAAGAAAACATGTGCCTGCACCTCAGCTGTTCAGCCTTCACTTAAATTGCTGTTAGGCTGGATATCCACCAGTACACTGGACAGACAACATGAATGGAGGTTGAAGGATATGGTGTCTTCTGTAGTCTCTGCTGTGGATTACTGCAAAAGGGCACGTCAGCCTTTTTCACAGAATAGTATTTCTCCGGTTTTTAATTTGGTCTATATCCCAAACGTTGCTATGAAAGAAAAAAATAATACAAAATTATACTATCAGAAATAGTTATTGCAGTTACTGTTTTAAAATAAATAATTCTGTTATAAATGTATGAATCAGTATGACTTCCGTTGTTTAATGCTTCTCCTGTCTTAGCCTGCTTTACCTTGAGGTACTGTTTTCCATTACAGCTTAAGCATGTCATTGTTTTGCAAATCTTTTGGGAGTCCAGATGTGCTTACAATTAAAGGTCAACTTTTTTTACTCGTATTATCGTAATGCAGAGAGAGGTTACTGCTCTGTTGTGCAAGATCACATTCAAAAACATCATGAGCAGCAGACCCCGCTCCCCAGGCTTCTCTCTATTAAGGGACAATGATGTATCCTCACACCTAAATTTAGTTAACAATAGCAGCTGAAGAATGAAGGTTCAAACTAGCTGGGTCAAAGAGTCCCTTTCTTGACCTAACTTCCCCTCTTCCTGGTGCTCACCTGATGTTGTGTTGAGCCAATTCAATGTGCTGAGCTAGCAGAACATTTTCTTTCTGCTGTGTCAGGGATCTGAATTAGCTCAGTAGTGTATCAATAAACCACAAGAGCTGGTGCAAGGGGGAATGACCATACTGCTAGGGCAGGACAGAGGAAACCGAGGTCTGGGAACATGGAGGGGGGAGGAAGGGAGAGGAATGTCACGGCTGCTGTCTTTCACAGGATGATGAATCCTTTCAGCCTTAGTGTGCACCCTCACGATCAGTGTTCAGGTGTAGCTCTGTGTGTCCACCCCCTCCTTGCTCTGGCATCTGCCTGACTTCTTGGTGAACAAAACTTCCTTAGGAAGGAAACTTTCCCCAGCTGGAAGGAAATTTCCTCAGCAAAAGAGAAGAAAAAGCTGGTTCAACACCCAAACAACTGCTTTGCTGTGTGTCTGACAGCATGTTAGTGTCAGCATGAGGGACAGCACACATGGCTGGCTGGGGGCAGATTATACTTAGGCTGTTTTAAAGCATTGTAGTTAATTTAAAATCAATACATCTAAATTCAAGTGACTGCTATTGCAGTCGATGAAGATGACAGGCTCAGTTTGGTGGCCTAAACAGAGGCACCTGCTGCTTTTTGAGAGGCTTGGATGGTACCTCAGGCTCTCAGCTGCTGGTCCAGAAGGGCAGGGGTCTCAATTGCTCTGGGGTGACACCTGCCTGCCTGGGGCCCTGAGAGCACCCTGGGCCTGGCTGTCCCTGCCTGGGCCCCCACGGCTCACCCACAGCCTAGGACCCGATATCAGCCACTGGGATCATCAGTCTCTGCCTCAGTGATGCCACAGGAGGGCCAGCCTCCAGCTCCCACAGCCCAGGATGGTGCCTGATGGTGCCCATCGGCTGCCCTGCTCCTGGCTGGGGCTGAGACAGGCCCTGCCTGATGGGCCCTGCCCTGAGGGCCCCCTGGCTTTGATGCCCAGAAACTGCCAGCCCTGAGTGAACCCGTGGGATACCTTAAAACAGCATGGGGTGTCACCAGCAACCTGTTTTTAGGCAACGAGGCCAAGTCCCAGGTTCCCCAGAGCTAGGGAGTGGATGCATGATCTTGGGGCTCAGCACCGTCCACCTCTCAGCAGGGTTGATCCAAATTTGGAGGCTGTGGAGGTGTGCTTAGACATTCCCCTCTGCCCAGTGGAGCAAGGAAAGGCCATGTCTTAAGTCAAAGCAGCTGTTGGTACTCCAGAGGGCTTTGAAACCTATAAAGTATAAAATCTGAAGAGTCAACAGGGCTGCTTGTGTTGTTGGCACACGTTGGTGGGTTGAGACAAAATGTTGGCTTTCCCCCATAATTTGCCTTTTCACCTGTTAATGCAGGTAGAGATGATGGGCTGGATTACCACCTCCAGGATTACTCATGTTGGTAGTCCCAGCTAATCGTGGTCTCCCTAGAGGATGTTTCTCTGTCCCTCAAACAAGGGTTCAGATGTATCTCAAGCTGTTTGCAACAAGCCTGTGTTTGTCTGTTGTCTCAAAAACATTTTAGAGAACTTGTTTACTTTTTTTTTTTCCTACTATGAGTGGCCTTGCTCTTGCTTTTGTGGAGAAAGGGAAGTACTTGTTCCTGTGGACTAGTGGCAGTGCCTGTGCCCAGGAGCACTACTCAGGCAAAGAGAGGAGGACAGGAACTTTTGAGAGAGAGGAACTGATACTCTAGATATTTACCAAAAGGTTAGTGTGCAGTGCATCCAAACAGCACTCCAGCAACACCCTTTCACAGGCAGTTGACTGAAATGTTCAAATCCAGCCCCAGCTAACTCTTGTCTCCATGGTGGGCACTGTTGCTTCTCTGGCTGTCAGAAAATCCATGCAGGTGGGTTTTCTTCTGGATTGCTGGATAAGCAATTTCTTTTTATGAAACTACTGGGAGAAGAAACGTTCAGGCATTTTGGAATGCCATGGAACCCAGAGATGTTAGAGGTAAAGCCTTTTATGGAGATATTTATGCAGACTGAGCATCTGACTGTTCTGAAGATCTCTACAAAGATCATGTAATCTACACCACTGCTTCTGCTCCTTTTGTCTTTTTCTCCTAATCTTGGCTTTATATCTTCTTATACACTGATCTTCATGCTCAGAGCAATAAGTCACTCGCTCCACAGTATGCAATCTTCTTTCCTTCTGTTCCTTTCTAAAAACCTTTGCGCATCTTTTCCATGCAGTCCTCTTCAGACATGTCACAGCAGGCCATTTTACATTGTTGTCCTGTCTACTACTTGTATATATTGAAATCTAGTTTTCTTCGGATTTCAGACTGCACATTTGATTAGTAACAATCAGAAGATAATAAGTAATATAGTTGACCAAATCACTAAAGAGCTTTGCAAAGACCTTGCCAACATATCCTCTTTAAAGGAATACGAAAAGCGGTGCAAGCTTTATCTACTTAACAGCAAGGGGTTTTTGTTTCTTTGTTATAGCTCTCTTTCTGATGTCATATAGGACGATTACACAAACATAGTTTAGTAAGGCCCGATACAATATTTTTATTTTGTAGAGTTGAATTTTTTAGCAGCATATTTATAGATCCATGGTATCCTTCAGCATTCCTTGTGTTTTCTATCCTGGCCTAGCTTTCACAGCTCTTGCTATTGTTAATCTCCACAGCTCCAATTTGGCTAGTCTGAAATCCATCAGTGTACATTGCTTAATGAGACATTTCTCCAGTCATCATTACTGCAGATCAATAGAAACAAATCCCTGTCTCCTGACTGGTTTAGCTAAGTATCTCATGCATGACTGTCTTTCCAATTTGATCCAGTTTAACAGTCTGCTTCTCCCCCCTCCCCAACCCCACTTCTCTAATCTCCAGAGATAGATATAAATCTTGAGCCAGACTCCAGGGGGTTTCTCTTGTATGGTCTTTCCTCCTTATGCAAAGCACTCCCTGACAGGCTCTATTGCCAGACAAACAGCTGCCTTAGCAGTTGCACTAACAAATAAAAGAGGAGGGAGGCAGGGGTAGTGGAGGAAAGGCTTTTGCCCTTAGGATCCTTGTTCACTTACTTCAGTGAGAAATTCAAAAGCTAATTAGGGACCATCGCTGGAGGGGAAATGAGAATAATCTGTGATCCTTGGAAAAGAGTGAAACTCCATCATCACCAGTGAGTATTTCATGTCAGTATATCTTTTCAAGGCTACCGCTGCAAGACAAAGAGGTTAGAAACTGATAAGTAAAAACTGGGATTTTCCTTCTCATTGCTCTGCCCTGTAGACTGACTGTGGGATTGACAGTTTCTCCTTTCTCACCTCTCCCAACTTTTCCCCCATCAAGATAGGACTCACAAATATGGTCTAACTTCCAGGAGTTTTTAGAGCTATGTAACTGGACACAAACAGTCCAGACTTTGGGTGTCCCCCTCCTTGCCTCCTCTGCTATCTCCTTTTCTGTTTTCACAGTCCTTCCAATTGCTGCTATGTGTTATGGCTTCATGACACTATGTACAGGTGTGTTTAAATGGTGATGCATGGTCAAGCATTTCATTTGATGAAATTTTCAGTGCCTGACTCGTACATGGGAGCAGATTAAAATTAAATTACCGGAGTGGGTATTAGCTTGAGCTGCTTGGCCTATCATTTTGATGGAGGTTTGCTGCCAGTGGGGCAGGGATGATGGCATGGCTCCTGGACTGGATCAGTCGGGAGCTGCCCTGAAATTTGAAAGCTTTCACTCAGAAGTATTAAATAACCTGAAGTTGGCATCTATTTACGTTGACGTGTTGGGCTGTAACCTTTCGCAGCCCAGAAGATGCATCCCAACTGATCTCTCTGGCTGTAGGGGTAACACCTTGTGTCTGTTCATTGGAGTGTATGGTAGAGGATGCTGCCAGCCTGCCTTGAGCCAAGAATTTCAGTCTTCCAATGTAAGTGCAGCAGAGCCATAAAACTCTGTGTCTTAGATCATTAGTCTGCTTATATTATACTATTAATGTATACTTAGGTACAATTGCTCACATACAGGAAAGATTGGCCTTTATGGATCTTGATAATTTCAGGTATAAAGAAGATGTTAGTTACCTGCTTTACTGGCAGTAATAATGTGCATTTTTCTCCTCAATATATAATAGCCCATATTCATTACTATCAGGGCTGATCACTTGTTTGTGTGTATTTCTATTGCTCTCAAAACAGTTCGAAGGATTAATCTATAGTTTGGGAGGTGCTCTGACATATACTGCTATTCAGGAAGGGAATTGTAATAGAGTTTGTTTTTCTCTGTTACTCACTACACTGCTACTTTTTCCTCATTCACAGTCTTCTCCCTGTGCTGGTCTTTGGGCTGAGGGAAGTGATGTTCTGTAAGTAGATCTATAATAAAAAGGAGAAGGTTTATTAACGGCATCTCACAGAATTTGGATCCCTATTTCTGTGCCAGCATACAGTCTTATGGAAGAAATACACTTAAAAATAACATTTGATGCTCCATCATTTAGAGATTTTACAAACTCTCCTTTTCATATTTGGCTTCTAAAGTCCATAAGTACTCTCTTCCTGAAGAATGCCTGAAATTCAGGCGAAAAATCCAAAGACTCAGGTGACTGCTGGTATTTGTTTGGCCAATGTGTTAGAAGGAACATAAAACAAGAAAACAGAATTTTCTGTGGTTTGTTTTCTTTTTGAAGGCCTTGGTTTATGGGATGTTACAGTGACACCTGGTGGAAAACAGTGTTGGAAGTCTGAGAAAAAATTCTGCATCATAAACCAAGTTGTTCCTTTGAATAATGTCTTTAATATTATTATTTTATTAAACACCTATATTGCAGTAATGGTTAGAACGCATTTGTGCAAGGTAGGCATATACTACACATTTCTGAGTGTGCAAATGCTCACTTACAAGAATTATTAGCATCAGTAATAGCAGATCTTTCCAGTTATAAAGGCTTAGTTATGTGTATTTGATAGTAACCAAATTTCCTTACCCTAAGAGCCAAATGCTAGCATTTTTATACGACTACTGATTTCTTCAGGCTTTCAGATGCACCTTGATTACCTTCCTTACCATAGTCTTAACTTGATCCCTCCTTCTCCCCTCTTATTGCTCCTCTGCATCCCCAAACAAGACCCAAGACATCCTAACAACCAGTTAATTAGTAAAAACAATTCATTTTTTTTAAATATTGAACTTTTTTGTTTACCTGGGCTACATCCAGGAACATTTTGGTATATGGTAAAAGCTAGAAGCCATTTTCCGTATGTATTTCAGGGTATCCTCTCTTGGAGTGTGAGTGTGCAAGAGGTTGTCCCATGCCACCTGCTAGGCTATGGGTGTGCCTACATTTAATTTACTGGTATAGACCTACTAGCCCAAAAGACCAAATCCCAAGGGTCCTAAATCACCTAAAGATCTATCCAAAGCACAAAGAGCTCTGCCTCAGGAAGAAATTGCAGCCTACATCTGCCTGTCACCAGTTTCCTCTTCAGTTTTTGTTCCTCACAAGAGCTCTGACTAAGCTTCTTCAGCCAAGATGAGCTGGATTAGCAAAGAGCTACTATTTAAGCAGTCAGACAAAACTGGCTTATTTTGGCTGGAGCTAAGGAGTTTCCTCTTGAGCAGCTTTGGTGGTGGGCTGTAGCAGAGGTCAGAATCCTTCTGGAGTGGAGAAGTGACAAGCCAATGGGGCAGCAACTCCCCCTCACCTGTGGGACTGGGAGTCCTTACCTGAAAGCTGAGCTCACCGTAGACAAGTCTTACTCTTGTCTAGGAATTACCTTGAGTAGTGGTGAGGAGGCTGAGGTGATGCACAAGGAAACTCCCAAATGCTTCACAGGACAAGTGGAAGAAAGGGAGGGAGCCTGCTCCAAAAGACATTTCCTTCCTCTGACCCCCTTCGAGCCATGTGGGCTTGGCAATGTCCACTGGCTCTCTCCAGCTCAGCTTATCCTTTCCTCTTGCCTTGGTGCATATAGCTCTTTTCACTTATCATGCATGGGCAGAGCAGCAGCATGGGACTGTGCTGCAGCCTGAATCAGAGAAAACAGCATCAGGTTAATGCTAACCAATTCTGTTGTTGCTGGGTTAGTGTCAATTGGATTCTCAGCCTGGTTTGTCCCATGGCTGCCAGAGTGTTTGCTTGGCAAGTGAGTGGGGCTTGGGAAGGTGTGGTGGAAAAGCGGGTCCCCTCTTTAAGCAGCAATGACAGGATGTGTTAAACTGAGCATCAAAATACTATGTTATTTATAGAAATAACACATTTTATTTATAATGCCTAACACACATGCACAAAAATGACACAGCATTTGTTTATATATACAGTTATATATGTAAACTGGATTTATTTTCTACTGCAATCCACAGAATGAGTCTGTGGACAGCTCTGCTAGTACAACAGAGATGTGCCACAGACTGGGAGCTGGATGTATCTTAAGCTTGAATTCCCACTGACCTCTCTTCTGTGAGTTTCAAATTTTATGCAGGACTTTTCACCTCTCTTTAAATCAGATCAGCTTCAATTTTCTTCCATGGTATGGGCACAAACTTACTTGTACAATTTTGCCCACTTATATAGAGACCCCCTGCCAGATTAGCTCTGGTTAGTTTGTGCCTATGTTGCATCAGAAGGCAGACGGGGGTCTGTTTTGAGTGGTGGTTTGGTGTGGAAATGGAACATTTGGAAACAGTCATTAAAATAGAGAATTAATTAACATTTTTATACTGGCTGATGTGAACTGTTGTGTTCTAACAAGTTTATTCATCATCACAAACATTATATCCACTTGAAAATATTTGGAAATAGCTCAGTCATAGTAGAAATGAAAGTTAGGCCAGTTTTCTCTCACTCGTTCCCTGTTTCTGCGTTGCTTGGAGCACCTGATTAAAAGCATTGCACTTAGTTTCCCTTTTACGTTAATGATATTTATGTAAGGAGATATGCTGGCTTTCATTGGCCAGCTCTTTTGTTTCAGTGGTTTAATAAGAAACTGTGAAATAGATGTTGTGCAATTTCAATATAAGTGCTCCAGGAAGCTGAAATGTTGTTGAGGGAATGAAGTCTAAACAAGGATTTTAAAAATAATTAATGAAATGAAATGCTGAAATTTCACAGTCACATCTCCGTCATCTAGACTAAAAGGAGTTCGTATGGCCAAGTCAAAGAAAGAATCAGACTGACAGATGAAATTGTTTAAGTTATGAGGAACACTTGCCTGTGGGATCTCCCGCTAAACAGACTTGCAGCTTTTTACTGTGTATGGATTTCTGCAGTGTACTGTACTTTCTCAAAAAATTGTCAAAACTTATGTACAAGTAACCTGGTAAGTTTTGAAAAACTGTACTTAATCTTTTGAAGCATAGATGGTTGTTAGAACTGTTAGAATTTCCTATTACATATCAGCTTTTTCAAAATTATTTTAAAGAATGTATCTGAGTAAAAGCAGAGTTTGAGAGTGAATGTGTAACATTTGAATTTGTGGAACCTAGTAAGGAAGAAATCCCATTAACTGGATTGTATGGGGCTTTGTTTAATACTTTCTTTATATACTTACATTCCAACAGCTCCTGAAATTATTAAAAATGCTAAAGACCCTGGAAGGTGGAGGAGAGAAATCTTTGTTCTTTCAGTTTATTCACTTTACTTACCAGTTTCACTCTGTTTGATGACTTTTCTTATATAAACATAGGAAAACTGTAAATTCACAAGAAATTGTCTGGGAATCTGTGGCTTATACAATTATCCTGAACTAGTTTCAGCTTTTTTTTTAAGCCACTTTTGCTTTAAATTGTGGATATTTCTTTAAGTATTAAAGTAAGTGGTTGGATCCTTAATCTTATGCTTTCTCAGCGTTCCTTTGAGTAGTCAAGTGGAATTTATTATTTTTCTTTCTACTGATGCATGACAAAGATAAGCAAAACCTCTGAAATACAAACAATAATCCTGCATGAGGCTTTCAGGAATTACCTCCTTGTTTCTATTTGCCTGAAATGTTGATGCTGTTTAAAAGACGATGTACCTTTTCTCTGTAAAAAGGACATTTTGTGCCTTGAGACTAACTGTGGAAACCTACTGCAGAGGACTATCACCTTCTTAATTTTATTTCATACATTTGTCTGACAGTTCCTTTAAAACTATTTGTAACCCTTGCACCAGCGAAAGACTTAATTGCCTTCCCTGATGGAAGCCTATTATGCAATGATAACTTTAATGGCGATCCTTTGATTTAAGCTTAAATTAATTCAGAATAAGAAATAATTTGCTCTTCCTCTCAGCTTTGAAAGACAGGAAAGTCGTATTCATGTTCAGTGAACGTATTGTGTAAGGGATTCGGATAAGAAGAATATAATTGTGGAGTCTGAAAGCTGTAAATCTTATTTTTCACCTCCAGCCTACTTACTGTGTTCACATTTGCTTTGGATCACCTTTGATTCTCACTATTGTCACAGTGTAACAAGCGTGCTGAAAATTTCTTTCTGAGACTTGTTTTATAAAGGGTGCTGTTACCCATTTGCAGGACAAAACCCGAGACCTAACATTCAGCTTCTCCAGGGTTGTTAGATACATCCTCAAATCTTTTGTGCTTCACAAGCTGTGACTGGTTTTGCACACTTTGAATGATGTGAAAAAACAGGCACTTTAGCTCCAGAGCACTTTTGGCAGGAGAGGAAGGGCGGTCACCATATGGCTGCATAAAACTTCTTCAAAAGGAGGCCAGACAAAAGGCATTTATCTTGAAGGAAGGTCTTTCTCTTCTCAAGAGGTCAAACCCACTTGACTTTGTCATTTATGCCCAACGTATTTATGAAGCATTTTTTACCCAGTGAACCAGAATCAGGAGATGAGAGCCAAATTCCTACCTGAGATAATTTAATTAACACCAAGTGATTCTGCTAATATCTTTGTTTGATGGTACTCTGAAATTAGTCTCAAGTGAGTGGTATGTCAACAATAAATTTCTTTAAATGATGAAACATTAGTCAAAGAAAATTTCTTTTACGAGAAGTGCTTTAACATATTTTAATCAAAGAATTTGGGGGAAACATTTAAACTCTGCAAAAATGTATGTATTTCTTTTACAGGAAGGAGAACTTGGAATTAGTAACCTTTGCAATGTTAGTGACGTCACTGGAGCAGTGAGTAATGGTTTACTTTGTTAATTACTGACATTCTATGTTACTGGTATTTGAATAAAATGAGTACAAGGATCACATTGTCAAAGACTTCACGTAAATGTGCACAGTTGCCTGTCTGGCATAAGTCAGTAGGTTGTGTGCTTAGATTTGGCTCACATTATTAAAGACACAACTATCTCTTTTCTTTAAAGAAAATGTGTAAAGGGTGTGGGTTTCTGCTGTGAGTCATGTTCACATTCGTGATCTACAAAGTTCATAATCACTCATTTTTGGGAAAATTAGTCAAAGCTAGTGTTCCCTCCAAACTGCAAATCATGAAGACTGCTTAATTCAGCTACCTTTGTACAGTTAAGTAGTTTATTTTGCTTTCTCAGTGATTTGATGGGAGAAAATATAAATTGTTAAAAATTTAGAGTTCTGTTGAAAATTCAGAATTGTTGAAAATTCAGACACAATTGTCTGTTGTGTCTGTTGTGGAGGGCTCTTCAGCTTAATATGAGCTTTCCACAGCAGCATTCTTGTGAGGACTTCAGCTGATGTTCTCCTAGTTCGGATTCTAAATTCAGTTCAAGCTGGCGGTTATACTTATTCTTTGAAGAGCAATGGAGAATTCAGTCATCAGTATTTTCCGCAGAGATGAGGGGGAAGCAGTCCTCAGTGCCAGGTGTCTAGTGAGGCTGGGTTATTTATGATGCTGGGACCATAAAAGGCTCTGTTTTCATGACAATACATAGCCAGGTTGACTCACCTATTTAGGTTGCTGTGTATCTTTGCTCAGCATTATCAAGTCTTACTATTTTTTTAATGAGGCTTTGCAACACTTGATATCAGTCTCTCCTGCTTCTAAAGTTGTTCCCTTCCAGCTTCTCTTTAAAAAGAAAAATGTACATGACCATTACAGAATTAAGAAGTGGATGGGACAGAGTAGACAAGAAGGGTTCAACATTGAATCCAAACGACATAATATTTATTATATCTTTGAAAAGTCATGGTTTAAAGCTGATGTCTTGCCTGTTGGAAAGTGGAGGGCTTGTGTTGAACTGCCTTCCACCGTGCTTGGCTGTGCTGCATGCTGCATATCTGTTACTTCTCCACAGAGAACAAGTGGTAAAATAAAGCTCAGAGAGGGGGAGCACTGACCACACACATCATGGCTGGCTTTGTGACTCGTTCCCAGAGCAAGACTGAATGTTGAACTATCTTAGACAGGGCTCCTTCTGTCCCTGGAGCTGTGCATCAGCCCTTTCCCAAGACCTACTTAAAGCTGAGCACTCTCCCCAGCCGACAGTCACAATCTGCTCAGGTGCCCTGCAATCCTTTTAGTGCTCTCAGTACATGCAAGGGTGTCAAAGTCTTTACCAGGGCTGGACAGGTAGTTGAACATCTACTGCTTTGTGCAAATCAATCTCTGAGTTTATTTTTTCTTCTGTCCTATATTTGCTTTTACATTGAGAAGGGCACTATAGAACATAACTCTCCTACTGTATCATCTGAGTACCTATAATCTTTGGCATATTTAATACATTTGTTAGAGACTTTAAGAGCTGTAAATACCTATTTTATTGCTAAGGGACTGGGATAAAAAAAGCTAAATGACATGGTCATTCAAAATGTTCTACTGCAGCTGGAAATTGAACTATTATCCTCACCGTTAGTTCTGGAGGATCCCTTCTCTTCAGAAATGTCATTTTTAAAGCCACTGTCTGTCTTTTCAGTGCACACAGGGATGTCAGTTTTGGAATGCAACAGTGCAAATCAATTGCCCACTGAAATGTGTGAGTATTGCCTTAGCCTTGGCTCTATAGCCCTTGTCTCCAGTCCATCAAGTATCGTATCCAATGGCAGATGTGGAAAACCTAATTAGAGTAGAGTTTCCATGGAAAGATGTAATGTCCGTATTTTCTCAGTATATTTCTTAATTCTATTTTGAGAAGCTCTGGGAGTGATCTGGAATATAAAAAGTTTTCACTAAGTTTGTCAAAATTCAGGGACATTTTACAGTCCAGTAAGCTCAACCACTCACCCAGATTTTCAGGCAGTGTGAAAGAACTAGTGCTTTTCAGGATTTTGCTCTGCTGGGTCCTATCTCAGAGTTGTGTGCAGATATAAATGAAGTACATGGTCTTTACTAAATTGATTTCTTGCTTTTACTAAACCCAATGGATGAGAATTAACATTGGTCTGAGACAACTGCCATGATATTTTTTAAACTGTTTTTTCTCTGCACCTCTTGAACACCTGAAGCTCATTCATCCTTGGTATCATTTTAATGTTGATTTTCTGTTTTTTCAAGTGTGGATTTTCCTTCTTTCATTATTTGCCAGTAATAAAGTTTTGTAGTATACTTTCATTGAGAGAAACTTCTAATTAATCGACATTATCTGTTTGAAATACTCTGTGATTATATTTATGTTAATCCCAAATTTTACTCATTTGCTTCTTGGCAGAACAAGACATACACCAGAGCATGTGAGGTAAGTTAAATGCTATCAAGATCAATACAAAATGATCATGATTTTAGTGATTACTGTGTCCACACAGTGCTGAGAAATACAATGTAGATACACAAATTTATCAATCCAGGTCTAATTGTTTTGTGTTCCCTAGAGCTGAACAATGAGTTAAGTACCTGAATCCTTTCTTTCCAGCATAGTGGCTAAGGACATGTTTGCATTAAAAAAACTGATGTGTAGCAGCGACTATGACTTTAAAGAAAGTAGACTAATCACACCAGTATGGAACACAGTACAGACCTATTTAAACTATGTTCTATGAGCTACTGGGGTCTTGTTCTATCCAGTTTTTCATTAATACCATCAAAGGTGATCCAAAGAGAATGCTTATTAAGGCTGGTATGGCATCGCATTGGCAAGAAGTGGAAACAAGGAACAGGAACAAGAAGGCAAAACACACTTTTGACTGGGTAGAGGGTCCAAATGAAGTAAAATTCAATTCGGTAAGGGGCAACATGCTACCCTTAGAAAAAGATCTCAAATGGGGAGTGCCTAGTTTGTGCTGCAGACGGACTGGTGTTTACAGTGATAAGTATAAGGCCGGTCCAGTAACTTCCTTGTTACCTCTCACCTAGGAACAAGGGAGTGCCACTGAATTTGGTAGGAATAGTGACAAGAAAGGGCAGCAGAATCTGGCTCGTACAGGAGCAGTTCTGATCAGTGGAGAGTAAGTGAGGATTTATTGTTTTCAGGCAGAGCAGATAGCAAATTTCCCTCAAAATTTCTAAGGCTAGGACCTTTAGTAATCCTCTTACCTCAGGCCCAAATTAGTTTTATGGTTCAGACAAAGATCAGAAGAAGAAAGAAAAAAGGACAGAAACCAAACGGGCAGAAAGGTCTGTGTTAAATTAAGCAGAAGGCACTACCGATCAGAATGTAATCTGAAGACATTATCCCCTACAAACAAAACAAATCTTGGTTGTAAATGGAAGCTCCAGTGTACACTTGATAACTGATGTCTGCTAATACTAGGATCTTTGCCTGCTTACAGTCACGGTAATTCACTCAGGACTATTTTATTTCTTTGAATATGAAAACATTGGAAAAAACTTTTTAAGTACTTGCACTTGGCACTGAATGCCTGGATATGAGATTATGTGTATAGGAATGTACTGCTAAGTAAGTTTTTTAATCCGTCTCAGCTGCAACTGTGTTGCCTGAAATAACATGCCTTATCAATTTCTGTAGAGTGCCGGAAGTGTCTATCCTAGAATCATAGGAAGAGCAATTTAAAAAATCACTCAACATAATGAACGGCTTCTGAATGATCTAAAGGTTAATTGCCACTTGAAAGGTGGCTGCTGTATGAAGTAAACTTCAGGATTTTCTAGGCTGAATGAACTTGCAGAATAAAATGGGCCCAAATGAAATGCCTGTCTAGAAAAGCTCAAACCTTCTCTTCTCAAAAGTTTTGGCTTTCCAGAAGATTTAGTCTTGCATGTAATTTTAATCTACTGAGATCCACCTGGAAAATATTACCACCTCCTCTTAAGTTCTCTACCTGTAAAGCAGGGTAACAGCATATCTAGGTTCCTTACCTAAACTGAAAAATCTTAGGAATTTTCTGTTCTTGGGATGTAGAATGTGATTGTGGAGAACTCATTGCCCTGTGGTAGTTGTTATGTTTGCAGTTTGTTTATACAACTGTATCAGAAGGAGTAACTACTAACAAAGAAGTGTGAATTAGGCAAGGCCGCTCTTAAAAATTACTAATTTAAATTATTTTGAAAATTCACTTGAAGTACATGTGTAAGAATGTGCCTCATTCATAGGAAATATATGAAGCAGGAAAGGATGAAATCCAACATGTGGAACATATCATTAACAAGTTAAAAAACATTACTTCCTGACTTCATGGTTGTCACTAAAGTCTATTTCCAACTCCAATGTAGCCCTACATTTGTTCTTTCCACAAAACGACAGTGTGCAAAGAGGAAAGCCCTAATTCAGTGCCCAGTGAATTGATGGAAAGGCTCTTGGGAAGCTCTCCAGAGTGAGTTTGTGGTACTCCTATTTTTTAAAATGGATGTAATAATTTCCACAGAGTTTGTATGTATTCAAAATTTCCATGAAATTTGTATGTATGTAAAAGATGTTTGCATAATTCTAGGAGGAAGTTTACCTTTATACAAAACTAACCAGTGAGTTCTGTACCTTACACAGACAGTTTCCTGTAAGTTTGGCTGTAGCCGTGCAGAGGATGCTTATGGAGTTGAGGCACAGAGTAAGTCTGAATAGAGTCCTGTGTCTAATTCACAGTCTGATAGATTAAGTTTTAAGATTATAGTCTTGCTGTATTATCTGCATTTCTTTGAAAAAAAGTAGGAATGTCTTGAATGTTTTCATCCATCAGAAAATTACCACTCTTCTTTTTTGTTTTTACAAATTTGATGAAGTTAACTCTATCTTATAGTAACATTTTTTTCCTTCCCTTTCATGGACATGAGACTTTTTGAATCCAATCTCAACTGTTTAAGATGATCCTTTGTCAAGCACCTATCCTTTACATGTTTGCTATCATGAAATCCTCACCAAAAGCTCCTGCAACTTATGTGAAAAGGTTCCTTGAAAATCCTTTCAGAAGTCTCCCATACCTTTTCTAGGTTTCTATTCAGCAAAAGGTTACTAAGTACTTGTAACTAAAAGTGCATTTACACAAGTGCAGAGTTGCAGTCACGTTTGCTCACATTGAGCTTGGCCCAGTTCAGGCTTACTTATTAAATTGTCTTTAAAATTTCATGTAATTTATTCAGCAGCATTTTCAATATATTCTTCTGTGTGTTTTTATTAGCTTCATAGCTTTCAGATATGTGGAGTAATAGGATTTTACCCTTAAGACCCAGAGATTGCCATGAAAGGTTTTTTCTTACTGTTGTATTTTCCTCTCAGACTATTTGAACAAGCCTGGAGCACCATTTGCATCTACCATTGCAAGCCACAGTGTCACATTAGGGTGGAAGCCAGCCAACATCTCTGGGGTGAAATACATTATCCAGTGGAAGTTCCATCAGCTCCCTGGAGACTGGAGGTATACAGAGGTAAAGAAGGACACTTCCTTTTACTTTGCAAGGAAACAAGTTCTTCTCTCCTCTTTATTTTATTTTTGAAAAATACTGGATAATGTTAGGCACGTGAAAGAGGTTTGCAAAATCGTGAGAAGCATGGAGAAGCTGAGAAGTGGACAATTGTTCCCAGTTTCCTCCAACACAGGAACTAGGGATCTTGATGGAAATTAGCAAGTAGCAGGTTGAAAACTAGAAAATGAAAGTATTTTGTAGTAGAATGTGTAGTTAAAATGTTTGGCTGCTTCCTAGCATGTACAGATGTTAAACTACTAAATTTAAATTCTTAAATATTAAAATTACTAAATGGGGTTTGAAAAGTGACTGGACAAATTAACGGGAAAAAAAATTGAGTTCTACTAAATGCAAACAGTGCCATGCTTATAAAATGCCAAGACTGAGAGTATTTTGGAGAAATATCACTGTAGTCTTTCTTCTTTTTTTCCCTAGAGAAATTTTTTTTATTCTTGTCAAAGACACAATACTTGGCTAGATAGACCTTTGCTCTTACTCAGTACAGTTATTCTCATATCATGTTCTTTTGCGTCAACTATACACTTGTTATCTTGCCATCATCTCTACTGGACAAATTTACAGGGCAAGGCAAGTTGGTGGGTGCCACGAATCAAAGGTAAGGATAATTTGTTAACCAGGAAGTTCTTCTGAATTAATAACCAGTGAAATAATGGGGAATAATTACTTCAGACTGTAAATATTTTACAGTAACTAGGAGTCTTTGGATCTTAAACCTGTTACGTATGTGTCAACAGCTTAAAATACATTGTCTTCAATATGTTATTATTTTAGATTTTTTACCTTATTCTTTAAATTACTATTATATTGCATCCATCCTTCCATCCACTCATTGTTTAGATTTGATAGCATGTTCTGAAGAAAAGAGAAGTTCTGAAAGGATGGAAAATCAAAATCTATGCTGAAAATAACTACCAGAATTTCCTCTTATTTAAGCTTAGGATGATGCACTTTTGTATCCTGAAATATGTATGTTGTTATAGGAGGCCTCATTTGCCCTGATAACTCTCTATGTGACAGCTGCAAATGGAGGAAGAAAAACAAATGATTGTGTTTGTGCATTAATCTAGGTAATATCTGAAACTTCATATACTGTCAGAGACCTTCAAGCCTTCACAGAATATGTGTTTCGAGTAGTTTGGATCATTACATCTCAGCTGCATCTCCATTCTCCATCTAGTCCCAGTTACCGGACACATGCTTTTGGAGGTAATGAACTGCACTATTAATTGCATCTTTCAGGACCGTATCAGAAACATAGATGTTTCCTTGTTATTTCTTTCAAAGAAAATATTGATGCTTAATTTTAAAAATGATGTATATATTGTCTGCTGGATACCTGTAGAAGACCAAAATAATATATGACAGGCTTTTTTTGTTTGAACTAGAAGATTAGGGCTGCTTCCTGCTTTTAGTTTTTAAAATGTACACTGAAAAGTACATGGTCAAAATTGTGAGGGCACATTGGGTACTTTTGTGCATAATTATGCAAGTTAACTTTTTGACTGAAATACCCACGCATTTTCCTGGACACAAAAAGCTAACTGTTGCTGAAATTTTGCATTGTCCCTGATCATATTTGTTAGTACAAATGAATTAACCAGTAGGAAAGCTAAGCAAGTATCTAAAAAAATAAAACCCAGTGATGTCTTAAATACCAACCCAGAGTGAGTTATTTCTGTCTTTTTCAGCTCCTGCAACAGCTCCTGTCATTAAAGATATTCAGAGTTCAAGTCCAAACACTGTTGAAGTTAGTTGGTCTCCACCACTTTTTCCAAATGGACTGATTGTTGGATATAACTTGCTCCTGACCAGTGAGAATCACAAACTGTTGAGAGCCTCAAGACAGCACAGCTTTCAGTTCTACTCCACCTTTCCAAACAACACTTACAGGTATGAAAATAAAAGATAACCAATATGGCCAAGTGTGCTGCAGCACTTCTTGCCCAGATAGCACAGGGTATGCCTAAATATGACTTCCTGTATAATTACGCAATTTACTTGTGCTCTTGCGAATAGCAAAGGTACCTTCCTTGAGATAATGGAGTTATTCCAGATGAGTTGGCTGTGTATGTGGAAGTCAGATGGGGAGGAAGCAAAAGCAATTTGATATAGGGCCAGCAGGCTTCATTTTCTCAGCTTATGTTTTTAACATTTTTAAGCTTGTGTGGCATGTTTTCAATATATTCAGGGAATGATAGAGCAGTCCTCTCTAGTCCTTTAAGCATCTGGAAAAATTTCTTCATTTTTACTAAACACAATGGCCTGCATTCTGCTTGCACTGGTAAATCCAGATCTTAACTTGAAATGAAACTAAGTTGCTCTTCTGAGTTTGAAACCCCATTTTGTGTTTTAATTTTGAAGATCCTGTTGTTGTCACATCTTTGTAGAACTCTGATTCTGGTTGGTTTTATTTGTATTATAATTTTCCCAGAGCATTAGATTTAAATGAGTGTTTTCTGAAAGTCAAGCACTTCTGTAGCAGCTGCTGTACTTGATAAAATGTTTATCAGGCAATCTTCCAGTGTAACCTGAAAACCAAAACCTGTCTCTTTGGCTTACCATAGGTTCAGTATTGTGGCAGTTAATGAGGTTGGTGCTGGACCCCCTGCTGAAGCCAACATCACAACCCCAGCTTCCAAAGGTACAAGAGTAGGAGAGTCCTGACTGCTGTCTGTTCCTGGGGACAAAGTCACGTTCCCTGCCATGTACCTGGCAGAAGAGAATAATATTTAGACTGTAAACAGTGCATGACAAGGATTTGTACGCTGAGGAGTCAATGGCCTATCAGAGAGAGTCCTGTCCTTTAGCTGTAGACAATATTAGGCCACACAGCATGATAATAACCTGAGATGTTCATAGGCCCAAACAAACTCTGCCTGAGTGGTATTACAGATGAAAAACATCTACATTGAGGCAGCAACTGAGAGGACATGCTTCCATTTTCTAGATGATTTTAACAGCTGACAAATAAATGTATTTCTTCTAATAATATGAAATACTTAACATGAAACTCTTTTGTTAAAAGATTCTTGGTTATCTCATGGGTTTTTTATAATAGCTCAGACACACTGGTATGTCCTTATCTGGTGATTCCACAGAGATGTGCTCTAGGGTTGGCCGACCCTGAGCCATCAACTTTTGTGCCATTTGTGAAATGTCTAGACTGGTACATCTGTCTGTGTTCATTAAATCAAGCAAATTACCAACCAATTAATTTGAGGTAGAAAACAAACAAGCAACTCTAGCCCCCCAGAAAACACTTTCTGGGGGTGGGGAAACATCCTACCTCCCACTGCTAGTCACCACATAACACTTCGGTTGGTTACCTCTGAATTGCACTGGCTGGCACTTGATCTCTGTGAATAGGAGCCACCTTTCCTCGTGCATCACATTCAGAAACGGTGTTACTGCATCAGGTACTGAGCTGTGTAGATCTGAGCCCTGAGAAGGGTCAGGGAAAGAATCTGATCTCCTGGCTAGATTGCGAGAAGTGTCACCGGGAAAGAGATAAGGAAGTGATAGTGGCTGCTTCTACTCTGCTCTGGAGATATCATTACCGAAATGACTCATGGTGTGTTCATCTGGGAATAAATTAAGACAGCACTCGATCACAGTCGTGTGATACTCATATAAGGAAATGATAGCTGATAGCAGACAGCTATTTAAACCAGAGGGGAAAAGAAAACCAGAAGAATTGTTTGGAGCTGAAATGAGCCAAATTCAGACTCAGAATAATGCACCACTTTTTAAGGTGAAGGCAAATACCTTGATTTTCATGGATCTGAGATTCAGAAGCAAGACTAGCTGTCTTTCCCAGAGCTATGCACAGCCTAGACAGAATGCATGGATTTGCTGCAGTGGCTTTCGTACAAATTACTTGAGCTTGTACAATCACAAGGTCAGTTTATGTGGCCAAAGCTTTCCGTGTTGACTTTAAAATCTGTGACTTTATTAACAAAAAATAAAACACAAACTTAAATGTATCAGCTTTGAAGCAAATCACTTTTATCTGTGAAAACTACTTCTTCCTTGAAAAAAATCACTGTTTTGCATGATGAAATACGTGAAATAAGCATACTTCCCTTGCTCATGCCCAGCTCTGTGGGATAATATTCTAGTTCGACTGGGCTTTTCAAAGAGGCCCAGGGGGTTAAATATCCCATTTCTGCTGGATCTGAGAGTCACATGAATGTCTTAGTGCCTTCATTTCCTCAGGAGTCTGTAGGGCTTCATCTGCTCCAGCTTACTTTCCCTCACTAGGGACTCACTGCTGTTGCAGGAAATAATGGTGTGAAATTCATATGGTGCATCCTCACCCTGGGTGAGGAGCCAGAAGGCACGGTAGTGGTGAATAACTCTGTCCACTTTCAACACTCAAAGAGTTTAAGTTTTATTCTGTCATTGCTAGTGCAATAATATACTTGTACATGTACGTATGTGCGTGCATGTGTAGATGTGTGTCTATTAACCACGTATCTGAGTTAGCAACATTCTCTTTGCTGCAGTTATCAATCTTAATTCTGAATTTCTCTGTTAGTTAAGGAAAAAGCAACATGGCTCTTCCTGTCTAGAAGCCAGTCTTTAAGGAAGAGATACACAGAGCAATTCCTTGAAGCTGCCCAGTGTCTGCAAGATGGTATTATAGACCACAACATTACAGGTAAAATCAGATCTGTCTCTCTCCTCTCAAGTACAGCTTAGACCTCTGTGTTCACCAAGGGCAAAATGCACCTCACCTAGCCTGAGACTACTGTCTAGCCTCTCTTTATAGTAAATGGGGAGAAACAGGCACTTTCAGGACATGATTTGACCTATTTGAAATGACAGGCACCAGAAAGTGATTAATTGTTCCCCTCAGTGCAACCTTTTCTTCACTGAATCTAGGCAGCTACTTCAGAGCTGGACTTTTACATAATAGGTATCTAAATGGAGGTAAGATGAAACCAAAGCAGATGTTTCCCTATGATTAGTGACTGTATTGTCTCAACATGAATATGGAGAAGTGAAGCGGTTCAAACTTAATTAAATAATACGAAGTTTCAAAAGATACTGGCTGAAGGGTATGCTAGTGTGGTAGCTAGTCTGGGGCACAGAGCTCTATAACAAAGCATTTAGTAGCCTAAGTCACCAGACAACCACGTTATCTCAAATTACTGGGGACTCCAATGTTTCTTATCTATATTGGTGCTGTATTTGGTCCCTGGGAGACAGTGTGCAAATCTGAGTTTATCTGCTGAAGTTCGCAGAGCCACAAAGACACCAGAGAATAAATGTTGCCCCTGACTAAATACCCTTTGATGGTATAGGGGTGGCACAGCTAATGTCTAGCTTGAATTCTAGAGTGAATGGTGGTTTGTAAGGAGACGCCAATTGCATCTGTTCGCCCTGGAGAGGGGCAATCAGTGTCTGTTGGTTTGCATGTTACATATCTTCTTTTTGTCTGATTACATTTCTGAAGGGCAATTGTCTATAATAATGTCACTTACATAGCAAATGGGAAAGTTTCCTTATTATCTGAAAGAAGGCTAGAAGTGGAGAAGAACTTTTCTCCAGTGATGTTGGATTGCAGATTGAAAAATACTTCTTTTTAAGGCAAGTAGAAAAAGTAACTGAAAAACTGAAACTTATTTCTTATGTTACCTATCTGTACATATCTTTTAATTTTTAGGAATTTCTGTGAATGTTTATCAGCAAGTTGTCTATTTTTCTGAGGGGAATTCCATCTGGGTGAAAGGGGCTGCAAACATGTCTGATGTATCTGACCTAATGCTCTTTTATACTGGCCGGGGGAATATTACGTCCATCTCAGTAGACTGGCTTTACCAGAGGATTTACTTTGTCATGAATGAAAAGGTAGTGCTCTAGTGCTTAATTAATTTCTTATTTCATTTGAACCATTACTGTGATTTATTTTAGATGAGAAAATCTGATTTATATATAGATATCCATGCACAAACTGTAATTATAGTAATAGATTTTTTTTCTTTAATAATATTCACATATTTCAGAGTTTTAAAAAAGAAGAAAGGCTTGACTATAGCACCATATTTAAAGCAAGCAGGCTATATGGAACTCTGGATCCTTGTCTTATTTTTCTCCTTAGAACATAAAAGCTTTGGTTATAGCTGATTTGTTTTTGAGAGTATCTTGACACTCACCTCATACCCAATATAAGCAACCTTGTTTCTCTTCCTTGGTTCTCCATCTAGCCTGTTCAGTTCCTATTATGCCTCAGGAAGGTGGTCAGATAACTACTCATTGATTATAAAGCCCTTCATAATTGGCAAAAGGTGTTGAAGAGGGAAAGCATTTCATACCAGTGATGACAGCTCAGATTACAATGTTTCAACTTGAAATAAAAATGTAGGTGGCAATCCTGCACTTGATTCCTTGCTCATAAAACATCAATTAAAACATCAGTTACCCCAATGGTCAGATTTGCATGTACCTTTGTAGTCCTCTAGTGCACAGAGGACTAGAAAGTTGCACTAAATGGCTAGTGGAGGATTTTTTTAATTTTTTTTTTTTTTTTAAATCTTCTGGCCATGTCTGATTTTTCACTTGCTCTGTGGGGAACAGGGAGCAGGAAAAGCAGTAGTAATAAAACGATACAAATGAGCTGTAGATGAACAGACTGGTGGAAGGGATTTCTGAATCCATTTCAGATAAGAGAGGTCTCAAGGTATTTCTCCCAGAGTCAGAAAAGCAGTTCATTCCCTCTTTTCCCTTCCCTGCCAAAGTACAGTTTACCTTTGCCCCCCAAACTGGATTCTTCCCTCCAGCTTGGAGGTAGGAAGTCAAGAGGAGAACAGCTGACAGACAGCTCTTTCAGGGTAAGCAGTCATGGGTGCATTTGTACTTATGTTCAGGACCTAGGATTGTGAGAGGGTTGTTTCATTGTCTAGTTCCCTTCGAGGAATCTTGGGTCAGCTTGTTTACTCATTAGCAAACATCCTAAGAATCCGTCACCACTTTTTCTTCTCATTCTCCAGATACATGTCTGCCATTTAGAGAACTGCACAGCAGCTGAAGACATCACTCCTCTTTATGTGACATCCCCTAGGAAGGTCATAGCTGATCCCTATAATGGGTAAGTGTCCTTCTTTGAGCATTTGGTGTCAAAGGTGCTATAAAGCTCTTTTCTAATTTTCTTCACTTCATTAGTCATCTAGGTTCCTGTTTCAAACTCTTGCCTTACCAAAACAAAAGTACAATTGGCAACAAATAACAAACTACAAAACAATTGGAACAAGAGCGACACCATGCAGTGTTGTTTTCTGCATTTTCTTCCCTAGTGTGTTAGCAGAGGAGATAAAGTATTTCCAGTGCAGAAATTTGTTTATCAGACATACAGTGCTTTTGTGAATATGAAGCTCTATGCATTTTAAATGTCCATGCTTAACAGTTGAGGTATTCTGGAAGATATTCTCCAACAGTCTGCTAGCCAAATCCCCAGAAGGTAAAAAGTGATGTGCTTAATTCTCCCAGGACGTATATTAATAGCACCAAAAGCATTTTCCGATTGTCTATGTAAAAAGAAGCACAGCTCTGAGCTGTTAGAATATTTGTGACTCATCTATAGAGTTCTTGCACTGTAGTTATTTGGGTTTATTTTGTTTCATGGCCAGCTATATTTTCTGTCTCCTGGAGGATGGCATATACAGAGCAAACCTTCCACTCCTTCCTGGCACTGACTCCACAGCTTCACCAGTAGTGAAATCCAGTACTCTAAAAGACTTCATGATCAACTTCCAATCTAAGAGACTTATTTTCTTCAACAAAACAGAACAAGCCTTTGTGTCAGGTTTTCTTGACGGTTCAGAATTTCACACACTGCGATCACATGTGCCGCTTAATGACATGGAGAGCTTTGTTTATGAGGATAACACGTTTACAGTCACAGACGGCAGGGCAGTTTTCCATGAGGAGGTCTCTAAGGAGGGGAGTTCTAGCTTCAATGAGTATGTTGTGGATTGCAATCTAGTGTATCCAGAGTACTTTGGCTTTGGCAACCTGGTTCTCTATGGAACATCAACCCAGCCTTTTCCTTTACCAACTCCTCCTCGGCTTGTCATGGTGCTATTTGGATCGGACCAAGCTGTGATCAGCTGGAGACCACCTGAACACACTATTGGAACCAGTAAGTTCAGTTATGTCTTCCTGAAAGCTCAATCCTTTTCTTTCTAGAGGAATAACTTCCTGGTTTCCCTTCTCCTGATGCTGGGCTTTGGTGGCTTCAGTAGATGATCCTGATGGAAGATGTGGAATGACCTCAGTTTGAAAAATTTGACCCAAGATTTGCCAGTAAAATAGCTAAATTGTCTGGCTAAATTAATATATGTTTATATTGGTAAGGCATTTGTCATCTGCAACAGATTTTAAGCAAGGCTCCCTAAGTCCAGTATGGAGTAGCAGTAATGTTGGTTGCTGATATCACAGAGTAAATGCATGCTAGAAATGTAACGACTTTTGATCAATCACTGTTCTATGGTGTCTACCCCCTGTGCATGTGTCTTTGAACAGCAGAAGATTACCCGGTTGTGAAAAATTTTGGTTCTTCCAACTTCATTCTTCATGGGGGATTGAATGACTACTCTTGGTGGGTCCCACAGCTGGAGAGTGTAAATTTTTAATTTATCCCTTTCCTAATTCCCCTGATAGTGGCGTTTTTAAATGAGTCTCCAATGTACAGTTTTCTCAAAGAATATGTATCATCTGTTACAATCATCTACTCTGTAATAATAACATGATTGTTTGCATCTCACAGGTCTATCTGCTTGGCAGAACTGGACCTATGATGTGAAAGTGTCATCTCAGCATCCATCTGAGAAGGAATGGGTTGTCTCAAACATTAGTGACACTAGGTTTATAGTAAAGGAGCTGGCCAGTTTCACAGTATATGAAGTGTCAGTCAGAGCTGTGTCCCCTGCTGGTGAAGGGCCATGGTCAGAGTCATTTAGAGGCACAACTTTAGAAGAAGGTGAGAATTGCTGTGTCACCCAGGAGAAATCAAGAAAGAGTTATGCATACAACTTGCCACCTGGTAAGGCCCAGGCCTTGGGTAAAGACTGCAAAATGAAAGGCACAGAAAAGATTGTCTTAGAAACATTAAAGAATACAGGATAAGTAAATCTGCTTTAAGTTAAAGTAGTAAGATTCTCAAACTACAGTAATGGTATTCTATATTATGTATTTATTGTTACTACTTGTATAAATTTTTCTAATGCAAATACAATTTCAAACACATTACTTGATACACTATCAAATGAACAGGTATAAGACATGTTATTCCTTTCCTGTACTTTGTAAAGTACTTTCTATAATGAAGTGGTTTGAGCAGTGCCTTGGGAGTTAATGCCAGTTTATGGGAAAGTGCAGGCCCACTAAAAGCTGAAAATCCTTCGTTTGAGTGTAGATAATGAAGGAAATGGATATATGCACAATGTCTAAGATCTATAGATCTTTGGAATTTTTTTTGAAACCTCGTTCATCCATAATAACCTATGTCTGAGGGGAAAATATCTTTCAAATTAGGGCATTGGACTGGCACTTGAGATTAGGGGTGACTTGCCTGACTTCAGAAAGGCCAGGTCCAAACCCACAGTATTTTTTAAGCATCTAATGGGATTCCAAACTGCTTTATTATTATGGAACTAAACCTGCCCTGAATCTCTGATATTTTCATCCCTTTCTTCTTTGTCCATTATTGCTTAGGGCAAGGGCAGTTTTCACTGTCCTTCCGTAACTTTCCAGAAACAGGAACTCCTGTTATTGAAATATAAATATTATATATCAATTGCTTGTTGCTGTGCATAACCGCACTTTTCTTTCTTTATCAGCTGAAGAAGAACCATATATGTTGGCAGTGGGGGCTGAAGGGCTCTGGAAGCAGCGGTTGGATGGATATGGGCCAGGAGAACTCCTCTACCCTCATATAAGAAATATTTCAGGTAAATACTGAACAAACTGTGCACTGCTGCTACAGACTTGTTAGCATTTATTAGCTCCCCATAAATTTCATTAACAGCATTGAAAGACAAGAGCTTTCATTGCAAAGTCTAGACTTGAACTCAGTGCAGTGAAGCTACTTCACCAAGCCAAGCCTTTGCGTCCATTCTCTTCTACTATATGGATCAAATTAATCCTTAGTAAAACCCTACTGACAGGACCACAGTTATAGCAGAGCTAAAATAAAGTCTCCAAACTAAATAGTTCTGGCCCTAGCATCCCAATATATGTCATGCCTTTATAATCATCATGGCTATATATACATTAACTATGTACATTGTATTCCTTTAAGGAAGTATCTATCTTCATGTTAACTGAGCCAAACTATTCATTTGTATTGATTTTTTAAAAACTGAAGTGTCTGGCTTCTTTTTATTCTTTAAACAAATATGGGGTTTTATTTACATGTTTGTGAAATGCTTCATATCTTCCTTTTTTTCTTCAAGACTTCGACTGGTATAATGACACTCTTTATTGGATTAATTCCATGGGGGAAGTTCAGACCTGGTCATTGAACAAAAGAGAGGGTACCACTGAGAATACTTATGTATCTGATGTCAGAAATGCAAGGATGTTGGCTTTTGATTGGTTGGGTCAATGCTTGTACTGGGCTGGAAAAGCAAATACGGTAGGTATAGTTACACTTCTTAAAAGGAACAAAAAAACCTGAAGTCAACAAGAAAGACTGTGAAACAGTATTTGGGAAGATATTCCTTACTACTTGCAACCTAAGATGCATTTGGACCTTTGCTATTATAGTGTAGAACAAAGAGGCCTTTCTTGTGTGGTTTTCCAGAGTTATACAAAAGTTTGGGGTAAAACATTCACTAATATTCACTAATGCAGGATCCTGAATTCCAGGTGCAAAACAGGCAAATCAAACATGCTAGCAACAGTCTTGTTGGATTGAACATTGTAAAAATAAGTGAGGATAGTGAAAATGGAGGCTGCCAAGTTGATCGCAGCCAAGAAAAGTAGATGGACTTTATGTTAATCAAATTTGACACGATTTGTTTACACGGAGATTTTAAAAATTGGCCTCTCTCCTGTGATATTTTGCAAATCACTGCAGATAAAAAAATAGTTACAATTGCACTCTGTACACTCATATCAGGAACACTGACATGTGAATTATTTAAAAGGTATCTGACTTTAAAATTGCAGTGCTAATTTATGCAGTGCTGTCAAATTATGCCTTTCATTTCTTGCAAGTGTAGTCAGAAGCTGTTCTAAAAACTGGAGCTAGGAGGCCAGATTTCACACTGCCTTGCACCCTCGTTTATACTTGTGAACAGTGAATACGAAGAGGGTGAGCAACTCTATAAGACAGAAGGCTGCCAAAACTGGAAAAGCCAAGGGGAAGAGATATTTCTGATTTTTCTTTTGTTACTTTTAAACTAATAATTTTCTGGTATTCTTCATCGTTATACTTTAAACACAAAAGATTTAGGCTTTGAAAGACTAGGGCTTGCATAAACTTCTGACAAACAGCTGTGGAATAATCACTTCTGTATACTCAGTTGATCATGGCTGATTATTTAGATGTGATGCTAAAAGCAATTATTTTTTTCCTAGATCTACAGAAAATCGCTGCTGGGAGGCCACATGGATGTTGTGGCTCATGTTGTGTTCCTAGTGAAGGATCTAGTAGTGGATTCAGTAAATGGCTACTTGTACTGGGCCACAATGTATTCAGTGGAGAGCACAAGACTGAATGGAGAGGAGTACCTTATATTACAAGAGCAGCTACAGTTTTCTGGTAAACAGGTGACTGATTTTTTTTTTTTTTTTGAAGGGGGCTGTGTTTTAATGGGTGGATTAATTGAATGTAGTCAGTGCTCATGGTTGTCAAAATTGATGTGTTATGACCCGAAGAATAACATGCCTTTCTTGCAATATTTATTATATCATTTTGAGAACAAGGTAAGAATTAAATAATGTAATAGCTGCATCAAAACTTTGGCCTGTAATTCTAAAGCTAGACCCTTGCAATAAAATCACAGAATCATGGAATGGTAGGGTTTGGAAGGGATGTCTGTAGATCACCTAGTCCAACGCCCCTGCTAAAGCAGGTTTGCCGAGATCAAGTTGCACAGAAATGCACAACCTCTCTGGACAGCCTGTTCCAGTGCTCCATCAACCCCACAGTAAAGTTTTTCGTTATGACCTTTGAGCCTCTCCTCCCCTAACTTACCCCTGCCCCATCTTTCTTTCTCCATTGCCTGAGTCAGATGAAGGCCTGGCCCCAGATTGGTCCCTCTTTCTTTGCTCCAGGCTACTGGAAGCTCCAGAAGGCTGAGAAGAGACTGCTGCAGAGCAGAGCAGCTCCTCAGGGAGAAGGGAAGATGGCCTCTTACAAAAGAGAGTAAAGATAGTGGACAGTACAGAGAAGAAAAAAGGAATGGGGAGTTGTTTTAGCTGTATTAGGGTGGGTAATGGGTCCCATGCAGGGTTAGGCAGGTAGAGGGGAAATACAGATGCCATTCCCACCTATAAAAAACCCTTGCAATATGTGGGAGTTCATTAACTCTACTTCCCTACCTGGAGACTTTTTCATGTGCCCTAAAGTCCTCACAGGCAGCCTCTGTATCTCTGCTTGACCTCTCCCATGCCTTTCTTCTCCATTCACTCTTCCCTGATATCCTATCAAGTCTCTTAAGACCTTGATTCACTGCTGGCTCCTCATAGATCATTGTTGCCTTCTCCAAACACAGGTTACTTCTGCCACCATGTAGGATTAGACATGCTGGGGACTTGTCCTCATTCTTGCTAGGTGGGATTTAGCGTTGCTTATGCACGAAGGAACTCTGAGACCAAATATTCGCCTCATGAAAAGGTCTGACAGGGCCTCAGCAGCTGCATATGTAACCTGCTTTTCCTTCCTTTTCTTCCTTTCCTGCTTTTCCTTCATTTCCTTCCTTTTCTTCCTTTCCTTCCCATTCTTCCTTCCTTTCTCCCTCCTCTCCTTGTGTCGCTAGGAGAAAAGTCATGGATGGCCCAGTTCCCTGGCAAGAGGGCCCCTTTCTACAATAACAGGAACTGGAGGGTTCTGGGAATCAGTGTGATAAGAACTGCAGACCCACTGAACCTTTGAACCTTTTCCAGTCTGAGCCCTGAGCAGGTCAGGCTGAGGGACCATCCCGTCTATTGCACTGCTTTTCTCTATGGAGTCTCTCTCAAACAAAAGCTAAATGGTCCTCAGCTCAAACCACAGCCTGTGGGGCGTTTTACCCTCTGTCCGAAGAGCTGGAGTGAAGAGCAGGTTGACTGCCACAGAATATATTATTTGCTGCAGCAACTTTCTTTAAAACACAGCTGTTGCTAAAGAAGCCTTTGTTTTTACTCCATCACTCATACAATTTGTGCTCCCGTTTTACCTTTCTGTTAAAGACCTTTCCTAAACTTTAGAGATCTATGGCTCTTGGTTAGCTTTGTATCATTCCCCAGAATGTTTCAATCTTCTTTCCCAAAGGAAAAGAGGTTGGTATTTCTCTGATTATAAAAATAGCCAGGCCTGGTTTATTCTCTAAAAGGCATTTAACATTTGGAAAAGCCAGCAGATCTCACAAGTCTCTGTTATATTCACGAGAGTTTGGGAAGGAGGGGGAAAGACAGTCCTGGTGTGGGACCTGCTATACTTGTAAACCTAAATACAGAGGACTGAAAAACTTCTGTTACATGTACAGGGAAATGTCTGTGCTGCAAAGGGTCACTGTACCTTCCAGTACTAGCATCACACCTCTCTGTCGAAGCTGGCTGGTGTGGACTCTCTTCATGGGAAGATATACACTGTCCAAGCTCAACAGCATACTTACACTTATCACACATCTTCTGTGTTGCAAAGGACTGACAATTTGCAGTTTACTCTAAGCGGCAAATGTCACCTTCCTTGTCCTTTTCTTTTGATTCATTACCTGTGTCTCTGAATCGCCTCACGCTAACCTCAGATTTCTTGTTCTTGTTTTCAAGAACCTTGGCAGCAATAAGACTGCTTGTCTGCTCCTGTCATATTTTTTTTTCTGCACCTTTCTCTGTGTCAGTGATACCAGCCTTCAACCATCCACTTATTCACACCTCCTACAAACAAATATCTCCTCTCCTGCTTCTCTGCTGCCCCTAATCTATGCACTGACTTCCTGAACTCAGCCTCCTGCTGTGATGTGTACAGGAAAAAAGCCAAAGAAAAATGTCTAGATTGAGAAGTGACCAGTTATAGCTGACAGGTGTTTGTTTATTAAAATGAAACCCAAAATAAACCCATCAGAAAAAAACAGAACAGTACAACATTCTTTAATAGTGGAATTATTGAGCTGGTCATTATTGTCTCATTAAAGATGCAAATATATGTTTGCACAAGTACTAATATGTATCTTTCTTGCACAATGGAGTCCTTTATCCTGAAAAGAATACTTCTTACCTCATTATTAAAACACAAATATAACAGTTAATCACTCTTATCCAACAGGTAGAGTATGCTCTCTACATAACTGGTTCTTACTGGTATTTACTAGCTGTTTTTCTAATAAAGAATGGCTATTCAGCTGGTCAGTACAGGATCTTCAGAAGTGTATAGCTGTATCTCCTCTTAGCTTGAAGTGTGAGTGATAGGAATAGAAGAGACTACTATGGAGACAACAAGTTTCCTAAACAAATACGAAGGCAGAGCTCTGAAAGTCTAATGTATTTGGCAGGAACTCGATCCTTTTATGATAATTATTTTATTTTCCAATCAGTTGTTTAGCTTAGCTGGTGCGTATTGCCATAGCTGATGGATTTTGGCAGAGCTACTCTGATTTATTCCAGTTTAGGATCTGGCACAGAATTTCCAAAGCACTTAGTAGGTTGTTTAGGCTGTAAAATATGCCTGGGACAAAAGTACTTTATAGGAGAGCAGCAAAGCGCCTTATATGCAGGAAGGACCAGGACCCTCTAGGTGTGGTCTTTTAGTATTTCTAGACAAGGGGTATTTTAGGTAGTTAAATTTATGTTGCGTCTTATGATGTTGAGCTACATTGTATGATCACAACTACAAATCCTGTCCAGAGACTAATACCTGTCATGAAAAGGAAGAAGTTTGTCTATTTTTGAAGCATTAACAGAGGGAGGTGTTAAATTACTACCTAACTCCTGAGGATGAATATTACAAATATTTCTTTGCCTTTTATTAATGGGAATAGAGGGATCAGGAGAAAAGTGCCATCTATGGCAAAAGGTAGTAGTTGCAGAAAAGAAGTAGGACAAGGAAAGAAGACACAAACATTGACAAAAAAAGTGAGGTAGATTCAGGAAGATATAGTTTAGTGTCGAACACGGAGCGAGAACAGGTAAATGGGATTAAATATAACACGGTTGACTAAATATGCACTCAGACACATACATACTGTGAGATATTTTTATCTAGAAAACCTACAGGAGCAATCATTCAAACCTTGATTTCCTGGCATACAGTGTCAACAGAAATATGTCAAGAATGTGATTACATAAGGACCAACAGACAACTAAGTGATACAGCATTTGCTTTCCTGTCATCATCTTCCGCAGTTTATTAATTAAGAGTTAAAAAAAAAGAAAGGCTGCTCCACTTACATCCGTAATGGAAATTTAAGCTTATAAAAGAATAGCTACAATTAGCGTTTGGATGAGAAATTTGAGAGCTGCTGGAAAAAATATCCAGAGAGGCCCCCAACAACTTGTAAGCTGTGCTAATGACACGACATAGACTGAACTTGATAACATTTAACAGACTAATTTGTAGAAGCCAATTTTTTGTTATTCACAAAACAGATTATTAGATGTCTGATTTCTATTATTGTTGCATATGGTATTGAATATGTTGTTTACTGCAAAAGCAAGAAAGCTCTATTTTGAATTTTAAATCCTATTAAAAATAAATAAAAAAACCTTGCACCTAGCTTAAAAGAGGGAGAAATATTGAAGTAATGAACAGGAAGATTGTTTTATTTCCCTCCCAACTCTTTATTTAATAATAAATGATTTACCAAAATGTAAATACTTGCATTTTCTGTTTAACCAAATATTTCAATAAATATTTTGCATATATTTTCCATAAATAATGCAACACATTAAATATTGTATGCATAAAATCAAAGCTAGAAAACATTGACAAAATATCTTAAATACTTCTTTCACAAGGTGATTCTGATTTTCAGACTGAATATCAATCACGTATTTCAGACAAAAAGTGTTGAAGTACCAGAGGTGTTCTGAAAATTTTTACAGGTAGTTCCACTAATCACTTGATACACAAGTACTATCTGAGGTACTCTCATAGTCCACAGGTGAACACTGTAACAGGTGCTTATAAATGCTGTCTAGAAAATCATCAGCTAATTTAAATAGGTGTCCACCAAGGATCTGATTATTTTCTAGTGTTACCTCTTTTTTTGTGTTAGAATAAACATTCATAGTAGTATGTTATTTTTGCCAAGAAAGAGCTACTCATGATGCTGTCTAGACAACAGTTATGTCTGAGGGCTTTTACCTCAGAAGTGAAGGTGTGTTCAAATTGCCATTTGGACTTTTTCTTTTTTGTAGGTGGTTGGTTTAACTTTGGATGTCACCTACGGTTTTCTTTACTGGCTTGTGCAAGATAGTCTATGTCTAAACCTGTACAGAGTTTCTCTTCGCAAAGAAGGGTAAGTAAATGTATAACAGATCTAAGAAAGTCTGTATTTCCTAGTTTTAGTGATGCTCTTTAAAAACAAATTTTGTCAAATGCTGGGCACACTGGTTACTAATTTAACAATAAACAAAAAGAAGAGCTAATGATCACAGCTAACTCATGGCAAACTACATGTTGAGATGGTTGTTAACATGGTTTTACAGTGAGAGAAACATACAGTAGGGAAGCTCAACTGAATTGAGAGAATGATCATCATTTTTTAGACTTAGCTTTAGGTAATAATCACCACTAACTGTCTGTATTATCTTGGCATTTACAACACTTGACAGTTTTCTCGTGCCTAAAGCAGCAACTTGCTCATCTTACATGGAGCTTAGGACTTAAACTGACATTACTTTCTCACCTGAGCAAACAGTACTCAACAAGCTTTCCTCTTGATCATCCTGAGCATGAAATGGCAGCATCATTCCTGGAAGGTGAAGCTTAAAAACAAAACCAAACCATGTTTATGGGGCAGCTTGAATATACCCTAAGTCCTCGAGAAAAATGGTAATTTGCTCTGTAAGTGCCAAGTGCATGATGAGTGGTACCTCACAAAACTACATTTTTGCTTCTTTTCATATGGGGAGTGCCATTATTTTTCTTTTTTCCAAGCAGCAGCTTAAATTTCTTAAGCATAATTGAACAGTATGTGTATTTACATGTGCTCATAATGTTGCAGGCTGGTTTTACTTTGAATCAGCTGCATTTTCTGGCTGATTTTAGACTTGCTATGATTAATGGTGAACATTTAAAGAATCAAAATATGTTGATTACTTTTAGCTAGAACATGCAGCTCCATTGTGAACCAACTGGCAGCCATAAATCATTGTCCCTGCCATGCCAGAATACAGAGATTAGAAGTAATCCGTCCTAATGGGCCTGATGGTGTGTTAAATCTTTTCCAAATTTGTTTTGGATAGCATGTGTCTGAGCTGAAAGACATTTCTGAGATGGCAAAATTATGCCTCTTAATACCTTCCCTAGAAGACAAATTGGGACCAAAAAAGGCCTGTAAATTTTGATGTGGAAGTAACAAGACAGATTAAATCACTAGTGATCCCAGAGGAGGAAAATATTAATAGAGTTTAATAAATAATGGAAAGTTATAGAGAAAACTAGCAGGTCAGATTAATCTGGGGACCTTCTCTAATGAAGCAGAATGGATCTCATGCTGTGAAGTAGACTCAACAGTTTTTGTGGAATTGCTGAGAGGACGTGTGCTGATTTTTCAAAATGCTCAGTTTTCTACATCCATGCATCAGAATATGAAGTCCTTTTATAATTGTTTTATAATGAAATCAAGGGAAAGAACCCTTTTTTGCAGGTGCTTCAGTAATGTGCCATTCTGAAAAGTGTTCTGCTTTAATGAAAAAACTTTTAAAGTTGTTTTTCTGGCTTTCTCATGAATATTAAGAATTTGTATGATAAGGAACATCAATGTGTCAAACATTGCATAAATCTTGTTTTCTCTGCATGTGTGTTTTCAGTTTGCTAATTTCATATGTGTTTTCACAGTTGTGGTAATGCCAGGGTCAAAGAATTTGCAGCATGGAGCACTTCAGAAATATCTCAGAGTGGACTAAAATACTACAGTGGTCGTCTGTTCTGGATTAATAGTCTTCAGTTCATTACAACTCAGGAAGTCAATCAGAGCCGTAGCATTCCCTTCTCACAACCAGCAGAGTTTGCAGCCTTTACCCTTGTTCACACATCACTTAAACCTTTGCCAGGTACGTTATTTTCTTGATCTAAACCCCTCAATAAAAGTATTCACTGTCAGCCTGCAATTCTTCATTCTTGAAATTCTTTAGTCATTTGACAAAAGATAAGAACAGAAGCAACTTATTAATAAATATATCAGGCCATATCCAGGTAATATGCAATTATAAAAGCTGATGTGTATGGCAAAAAAAGAATACATGGTGATGTTATTCATTGTTTCTGTTTAATGACAGCTTACAGGATTTTCCGTAGTACTTAAATGTTTTAAGTCAGGTTTAAAAAGTCTGCCTTTTGCTCACATTCTTTAAATTATTATTATTTCTTCCTCTCTTTATGGACAGGAAATTTTTCTTTTACGCCAAAAGTGATTCCAGATGCAGTGCCTGAGTCTTCCTTCGGAATTAAAGGAAATTCTTCAAGTTTTCACATCACTTGGAGACCCTCCACAAATGTGGAATGGGGAACCGTATTTTACTGTGTGGGATCAAAAGCCCTACAAGTGAGGATATTAATGCAATCCTTCCTTATTATCTACATGTATTACTGCATCTAATTGCTGATATATCTATTTTAAACAGAAGTACATTTTGTTTCTTCTCCAGCATGTACAAATTGGTCAAGCAACTCAACTAAACTGTAAATATAAAGCAAGCTGTCCTGTTTCTCCATCACTGAGGCCAGCATGGGAGGAACACAGGCCTAGCAGTAGCTCTGGGCTAGCTGCTGGGGTGTGAAGTGCCAAGCAAGAAGCTCCCAGTGCTCAGACATGTGAGAAAACCTTTCACAGTAACTCAGAGACAGAAATGCCCTCTGAGCTGCCAGTAGGACAGCCTTTGCCTGAATGTGAAATCTAGCCTTCATCCACACTTAATTTTAGCACATTTGGCAAGCTTTACTTTAAATTCAAAGGGCAGATTGCTAGCAGATTGCTACGCACTGCTACAGTGCCACAGGAGTTGGTGAAACAATGATCCCTCACAGGAAGAGAAGCCCTGTCTTAATTCAGTTGACCAGCTTGGTGAGGGGAATTTTGGAAAACTGAAGGCCTTTCTGAAAGGGAGAAAAGATTTTGCTTTATTTTATTCTGTTGTATTTCATTCACAGTCTTTGGATAGAGAACGTTGCCTCCATCCCCATAACTTGACAGTGCCATCCTACCGAGTTGATTGGCTGGAACCATTTGCACTCTTTGATTTTACTGTCACTCCATACACATACTGGGGCAAGGCACCAACAACGTCTGTATCCCTTCGAGCCCCTGAAGGAGGTACTAGAATTTTAAATCCCATTCCTCACCTATAATGGGTACTGGGACCAGGTCTATGTCAGCTGGAGAGAAATGAGCAGCATTAAAAACTGCATATAATATCTTAACCAATTCATTTTTGATAAATGTTATGCATTTTTTACCTTTTACTTTAGTGTTTATTTTTTCTCTCCTGTATGTCAAAGTTAAGTCAGCTAAAATATAATGTTGAGTGACTGGAGCACTGAGAAAGCTTATGAGCTGCAGTGGATTTTGAAGCGGTTAGGAGAGAGGGTAGAGTATGCTCTATGTTGTGAAAATTCTTGCAGCTCCATTGTTACCTGCAGGACTTGGCTAAATAAATATGTCCCAGTCTGAGTGCAGAAGTGTATTTCTCTCTGTGCAGCACATTTTTTGCTAAGGAAGTTAAAATCAGATACCTACATACCAATGAAAAACAGAAAAGAATTACCATGAAATTTTACATTTTCTTCTGTAATTTACACCTCACCAATTGCTGTCTCTGTCATCACTGGGGTTACAAAGCTCAGGCTCAAAACTAGAAGTTAATTACATGTTAGAGTTTGTGTTTTGATAGGAGTACTTTGCTCTGTTTTTTATCTTATTTTTTTTAAATACAGTTCCTTCAGCCCCTACCAACCCTAGAATATATGTGTTTCGAAATAACCTGCATGGAAGTGATGAGAAAGTCTTTGTGGAGTTCAGGTGGGACAGACCTGAGAGGGACAATGGAGTATTAATGAAGTTCAGGGTTTACTATCAACTATTGAGTCAGACTGGCACTTCTGACATTTTCATGGAGTGGAATGTGAGCAACGTTAAACCCAGCCTGATGCACTTTTCTCTCAGGGATGTGCTTCCCAGCCTCACAGTGAGGTTTCAGGTATGAAAAATTACTGGGCTTATCTCTTGCTAGGTGGTAGATGTTATCAGTCCAGCCTAACATGTTTGCCTAGGAGGTGGTATTGGGCTTGGAGCAATAGCCTGTGGTTTCTGCTTGTGGAACTGCTGATTCACTGACTCACCCAGTAATACCTGGCATGACCTTTCTACGTGTTGTATTGTTCACTAAATATGGTGGAAAACAATGCTGCAATTTTATACGGGTTTGGTGAAGCTGGTGGAGGGTGACCAGCCATTAAAGCAGAGCCACAGATCAAGTGAAGTTCCACTGCTGGAGAAATGCAAGGACTCCCATAGCATCCGTAAAAAGAGACTTCCGTATTAAAAGCTTGTCAAGAGGTCAGGTTTTCATTACAATAAAAGGTTTGGACCACCAAGAACATATGCTTGAAAGACAAGTTAAAAGCACAAGAGTATGTAACAGACCAAGTACTGATGGGGGAGAACACCATGTTGATTGCAACATCAACCAACAGTAGGAATTGCACCAGCCTGGGGAAGGAGAGAAGACTGGTGTCCTTTGAGCTCTAATTGGTAGGTGCAGCATGAACTGGTCTCCAGGCCACGGCTTAACATTCTCTTCATAGCCATGGTCCAATACTAATGTAGCCTTTGAACTGACCAGCACAGCCTTGCATCAAACTGAGTACATGCTTGTGTTCATAGCTGAGCAGCCAAGGGATCTGGTTTTACAGGCTCTTGAATGCAATCATGTATGCTGCTTCTTAACATATGTAACAATCTCCTGTCCCACAGGTGCAAGCCTTCACCTCTGTGGGTCCAGGACCTTTGTCTGCTATAGCAGAGAGGAATTCATCAGGTATGGATGACTTAGATAACATCTCATGGCTTGTGTGTAACAGCTGGTGAAACTGACAGTACAGGAATTTGGTAATCTAATAAATAGCCTCCAACACTTTGTGTGACATTTGTTCCACCCTACTATAGACACCACAGACAAATTAGTTACAGCTTCTGCATGAAACGATTAACGCGTGTCTTATCATTAGATTAAATTCAGGAATTTCAAGCCTTTCCTTAAAACTATGCTAGACTAATTTTTCCAGGCAACTCCAAGGTAGTATGGAACAGCAGGTTTTGATCTGTAATCTGCATACTGTAAGAGTTCATAGAATATTTCTAATTGGGCTGTGAAAGGTAACCAGAAGAGTTAGAGATCTACTAGGGATCATAGACTATTTCCTGTTGGGCTGTTAAAGGTGTTTAAGTGAGCAAATCTGGTTTTGCCAGCCTTAAATTTGTTAGGTAAGCATCCACAATGCCATTGAAAGAACTTCAGGAGGTTGCATATGATGACAAGAAGACATCTCATTATTTTATTGATTTGCTGTGACATACAACCAAATATAATTTCTGCAGGGCCATCAGCTATTTTTATCTTGTACTTGTTTTCCTTATGAAAGACTGCTATTGTCTAGAATGTTGTTGTTGTTTTTTAATTCTGATATGCTCTTTTCCTTCCAGATCTTTTCCCTGTCCCAACTCTTCTAACTGTATCTGCCAACAAGTTATTTCTTACTGACATAGACAATAATCATAACATATGGGAACTTTCAGCAAAGACAAATGTAAAGGACATCTGTTACACCGCTAATGATGACAAAGCATACTGTATTGTAGAAGATTCTCTTTTTCTTCTGAATACGCGGACTGCTTCAAAATTTCAGGTATTCCTTTGTTCATTCCCTTGCTTGAGAGAATCTAGGAAAATATGTGGCCGTTATTGCAATTATTTTGGGGCTAATTATATTTTTGAAGAAATCAAAACTGCATTTTTGAAACAGAAAAGAAGCAGCATGATGAAGCAAACAAATATAATTGCAAAATACATCAGGGAAAATAGAACTAGAAAAACATAATCTTCTTAATGACTGTCAGTGCATATAAGACATAACACGAAAGAGATTAGCTGGATAATTTTCCATTCTAGCAGTACAATAAAATATGTATAATATAATACAATTTGGACTTAAATTTTTTAGTCATCAATAGTTATTAGAATAAGCCAGCATATGTAATTGGTAAAGTTGTCCTCTGAAACATGTATTCTTTTACTGACATCTGCTTTGTTTATAAGATATTTCAACAAACACTTAATTTAAATTTCACACTGTTGAAAACAAGAATTTTTTTTTTATATCAAATGTAATTTAATTTAATTTCATTCTAGTTTCAAGAATATGGAAACAACATAGAAGCGGCAATTGATATTTGTGAAACAATAATTTTCATTTATATAAGAATACTGGAATCATTGTACCATGACGTCTCTTTACATTTTGACTTCAACTTGCCATGTAAAAATAATTTCAGAAATAAGTCTAATTTCATAATGTACTAGCATCAGGTGGGAAAATTCTGCTTTCAAGTAGTTTTAGTAATTTTTTTTTTCTTAAGTTTTTTAAGGATACATTTCTTCACAATGCCACAGCCATCACAGTTGACTGGATTGCAAGGCATCTCTTTGTTGCCTTGAAAACACCACAGAATGAAACTCAAATATTTGTTATTGATCTTGAGCTCAAGATAAAAACTCTAAAATCCTTGAATATAGAGTTGGGCAAAAGTAATTCAACGGTCTCATTTCTGTTATCATATCCTTTCTTAAGGTAAGGCATACATTACTAATAACTTTAAAAAGCATATCATCAATGTGATTTTCATGAAATCATCAACTCTTAAGGTCCAAAAAAGAGCTTTTATAGTATATGAGTCTTTTGCATTGTGTAATCTTGGAAATTTCTGCATGTTGTTCTACTTTTATACTGCTAGGTGAGCTTGGACATATCTAATTTCAAAAAGACGTTTGCATTTGAGTAAAGATTTAAAATGATACTTAAATACTAATAGGTTCTTCTATTTAAGTGATGTAAATGAAAGTCAGCACCAGACAATTTTTTATAGTAACCGCTTTATCCAGAATAATCAGTTATTGTGACCTTCCGTTCAAAAATATCCTTTAAATGCCTGGAATCACTCTGCAAGCATGCTGCTGTACTTCCCTTATTTTAAATGTTTGGGAGGTTTGTGACTGTAGTCTCTGACAGGGCTGCATCTAGGGCAGATTTCTCAGACTGAAGTTTTTCTACTGTACACAATGCATTTTATTTGATAGCCGCTTGTACTGGATGGAAGAGCTTGATTATGGCAGCCGCATGTTTTATTACGATGCTCTGAATAACACCGTGCACCACATTTTGGGATACACATCAACAGAAGAGCAGATGAGGAACCACTGCACCTGTAATGTGTCAGAAGCAGAGCTGGGAAGACCTATGAGCATAGATGTGTCTGACTCCATGAATCCCCAGCTGCTCTTTATCAGAGGAAGAGATGGAATATGGGCCTCAGATGTGGATGGTTGCCACTGCTGGAGAATTACCAAAATACCAAGTTTTCAAGGTCTCTGTTATGTTTCTAAGTAGTTTGTGATTCCTGTTGTCAAAAACAATGTTCAAATAATGTTCATTTCAGCAAAATAACATTCATGAAGCACTTTCTTTATTAAATCGATTCTATAGGCAAGACGGACAAAATGTTTGTGTTCAGTGTTATCAGTTGTGTACCTTCTTGACACAAAGTGTCAACACCATCTTAAGTTATGCCTGAAAGTGGCATTGCAAACTTCAATATATGGAGGGAAGTACTTCATGAAAGTAGAATCCTGTATGACTACTCACCTCTGTTGTATTTCTTGTAATGATAACGCTTAATCTTAGTTGCTCAGTTTTCAGCTTGGTTCTGGAGGAGTGCTGGTAAAGGTGTTCTGTTGCCAGAGGAGCTGTCTTAATTGTTCCCAGGAGATGGAAGAGTGCTGTTGTTTTCATCTTGGAAAAATGATGAAAATTTCTGTAGAGAAATCTTGCTTTGGTGTTTTTTTTCTGGTGTTTGTTAATTGAAGTGCAGTTCTCATAATTATAGATAATAAAAACCCTTCACATCTACACTCATAAACTGAAATAAGAAAGTGTCTCAGATTCATAAAACCTATTGGAAAATACCAGAAATCTCTTTTCCAAGGCAGATCTTTGAAGATATGGTGTGACCAAGATACTCACTCATACTGACTCACTGTGAATACAAGCACACATCTGCTCTTGTTAAAATTGTCTGCCCAGTTTATTTTGAACTTTAACTATACAATGTTTTCCTACAGGTGAGAAAATTTGCAGCTTGACTGTAGATAAGAAATTTATATACTGGACCACTGAAACAAAGGAATACACTGATATTTGGCTAGCAAATAAAGAAAGCACAAGACAGTTTCTTCAAAAAAGAGCAAGTCATGAGCTGAAAATCTTAGCCTACAGCTCAGCGGCACAATTGTATCCAGGTAGAGGGGATTTGGGCTGTTTTGTAAATGTAACATATATTTCAGAACATAGATTTGAGTTGCAGATCATTCCACGTATATTTATGTAAAGTATGCTTTATGGATTCAGGTACCTTCTAGAGGGAAACAATTCGCTATGCACATTCTTTTAAAGGATCAATATAACCACTGGCCTTGTGTTGCATCACATGGAAGGTCATATAATGAATATTGTCCATATATCAAAGGCTCAGGACATTAACACCAAACTGTGCCTATTTTCAAAGTTCTATCAAACCTGGGGATTTAGAAAAGGTGGTGCACATTCAAGCACAGAAGAAGAGCAAATGTGTCCACAAAGTTGTAGCAAGAATTTGATAATGATCCTTGTTATGATACAGATTTCTGGTTTGCTCGCAAGTGTGCAAAGATGAAAAAAAATCTGTCCTTCCAAAGACAAAGTGTTAAGAACTCTGCTTATTAAGATAATTTGTCAAGAAGTACCTGAGACAATGCAATTACAGCTTACATTATAGTAGATCCAGACTTCACTTAGAACTCCTAATATTTTAAACAAGCCATTGTAGAATGATAATGAAAGAAATAAAAATTAGTTTTAGTAGAAAGTCAAGATTCATGGTACCTATACAGATTGTCTTTACAAATGCAGAGGTTTAGAGCAGCTACTAGCATGATTAGTATGTTCAAAATAATTCTTTAATTTCAGTTTAGCATAAAAATCTGACAAATGTGCAAAAGAATACTTTAACAAGATGGATTTCTTTGGAATAAAAGAATTTCACATTGGTTTGGGCAGCCAGTAGAGTTACTCCTGCCTGCAGCTGCTCTGACCACTGCCCAGGCTATTCTTACCTGCACTTTGGGCAAGTTTGTTCCTGTGAGGTCTGTGTGGGCTTGGCACTGGTGCAGGAGTCTGGTTTGGCCCTGGTACAGAATGTACCAATCCTTAACCCCAGGGATAGGGTTTCCTGCAAGAGCCCCAGGCTTAGCTGGTACAGAAAGAGAAGAACTGAATTTCAGTCCAAAGGGATTATTTCTACCCAGAGATCCTCACCAAGCTCTTCTTATTCACGTTGACTGCTGTAAATATATTTTGAGGAATACACAGCCTTGGCATTTGGGGGGTGGGAGAGGCTGGAGAGGGCAATGCACAGAATTATTCACACAAGTTTAAGATAAAAGTAAATGAACATACTAAAAAAAAAAATTCTTCTCCTCAGTACTGAAAGGAAATGGTTTATATGTGAAAAAGTCATGTTTGCGAAGACCAGCTGGGTTGACTGACGTGCTTTTTGTTGCTTTAGAGATGTGAGCAAGGAGTACTGCTAGAGTTTCCTTTCATTCTAACCTATTTAATTGCCATCCAGAGATGCAATGTCAGTTGATCATTTAACACATCAGAAGTACTCAGTGAAAATTATTGACCTGTCACAGATTCTGAGAGAATGATTTCTCTTCAGGGTTAGGAGGAAGAGGACTGAATATGTAGTGAAGGATTTTCTTGTCAGGGCAAACACATTTCTATGGAACTGCTTGACAGAAACTTTAACTCTGAAAATGACTCAATTCTTTATTCCATCTGGGAATTTTCCCATGGGAGTTTTACTTCTTTAGGTAACTATAAAATTGACAATGATTCAACTTCATATATATTTCTGTTGAACATATTTTTTTGTTCTCCTTCCCTTATATACATGAACCTGACCTTGGTAGTAAAGGTAGGGTTGATCATTTAGGGAGAAAGATCTTGACAATGAGGTCAGTTATTCCGGCCCAAGGGCAAACGTTTGCCCTTGTACCATCCTCCCCGTTGCATGCACCTTGATCTTATCCTTCTTGGAAACAAGTCCATTTAATACATCTTAAATTTGTTTTTCTTTTCAAACAATACATCAAGTGTTGAGGGGGTTTCTTTTGTTACTTTTTGTTTATTGTCAAGGGTAGTTTTCTGTTGTTTTCTCCCTGTAGACTCCTTTTCTCCTTCCAAAATTTGTCTACCATTTCCCTGTTATTACTATGAACTTTACACATGAAAAGCTGTTTGGAAGAATACAGAGAAAATATTTAATTGCTTGAGAAAGGTACTCTCTAGTCTGTATGTTTGTCTTTCCTGTGACAAGCAAGTTTGGACACATCAGTGTGTACTGCCCTTAATAACTGACCTTATTGTCAACCTTAACCTTAACCTCAACCTTATTGTTGAGGTTTCCTGGATTTCTAAGGTATTTAGGTACTTAAAGAAGAACCTAGATTTATTAGTAAACCTATACTTTTAGTAAATCTGTATCTTAAGAAAGACAAATGAGACTTTACTTTGATGACTGCTATTTTTGTGTCCATGAAAGTAATCAATTAAAGCACATTTAGGTGGGTTGTTTTTTTTTTCTGTTTCTGTTTGTGCGGTTATGCTTTCTCATAGGAACAGTGGTAGAATTCCACACATATTTGGATTGGTCCAGAAGAAATTTTTTTTTTAATGTCTTTCCTAGATAAAAGATGCCTGATTCCATTGCCAAGCACTGAGAAAGCCACTATCCTTGATAGAACGAACATCAGTTTTACGTTAAGCTTACCATCTGTCACACCACAGCAGCTATGCCCTGGTATATCACAGCCTACACCAACATACCTGGTATTTCTTGAACAAATGACTAACAACTGTAGGAGCTCAAGCTACTGTTTGTCTGCTCTACATCAAAAAGCATTGGTATGGCTATTTTGGAACAAAAATGCATGTTATATCATATATAAACACGGAATGTGGTATCATTTCCAGTCATTTTATAAACCATTATGTAACCTTCTATCAGGGAGTTTTCCCACTTTCACATCCCCAAAAGTAATTCCCCTTTCTGTTGGTGTTTAAGTGGTCGATTCCTTAGTTTTCCTTTGTCCTCTACTTTTTAACATGCCTTTGCTAAAATCCTGTTGAGATGAATCTTCAGTTTCTACTTCTAAAAAGAACAATTGTGTTTGATTTTAATCTGTTTAAATAACTCTTGAGGCTGTACAGTAACCATATGGCTTGCCCTTATGTGTTTTGTGGTCATTGTACTTGCCTTTGTAATTTTTTTATTCTGTAACTTTTTTTTTTTCTACTTTGTCATTTCCTCTTCAAGTACCAGCCACTGAACAATGTGGTATTGTAGTCATATTAATTACATCTCAGCTTGCTTTTTGGTACATGTTTTCTGTAGAATACAAAAACACTAGTGTTTTACTCTTTCACGCTCATTTCATTTCATTGACAGAATTGGTGTGATATACGACTCTTTTCTCTAAGAAGATATGTTTATTGTCTGATTTTGAATTACAGGAATTTCAGGGTCCTATAGCTGTCATAGACAACCTACAGCCATTTTCAAGTTATGCCATACGAGTTGCAATGAAAAACTACTATTCAGATGAGGAAGTGCTGCCTATGGGAAAAGAGATAATTGGCACAACTCTGTATGGAGGTTTGCTTCACATTTTATTCTGATTTTGAACAGAATTCTCATCTCAGTTAAGGGGAGGTCTGTGTAAGTTTGAGTTGTGAATGAGAAAGCAGAGAAATTTTCTACTTAAGTTGTAACCTGTGTAGATCTTCACAAGGTTTTGGCAACCAAACTTGCATGCACGGCATGCATGTATTTTTTAATGCTTTTGCTCATTGGCTTCCAGAGTAAAGATAACCTATGGTTAAGAATGGATAAAAAGTTGCAATTTCTGCCTTGGATCATGTATATGTGGTTTATGTTAAAATATGTATGCTATGTACTCAATTAGCATTAAGTTTTTTCTTCTTGCCTTAACATTATTCTCACAATTACTGTTTCTTAGGGTAATGCAGATTTGATTTATTGTGAACCAGGCTGAAAAGATAGCATTTCATTTTTACTTCTTTTGGCCTGAATGTCAATAGCACATTTTCACTTGGTTTTAAGAGTTATGATGCACACTTCTTAGTCCCTTTCACACTAGAAAAAGAAAGGAGTAGTGCTTTGAACTTGAATGTTCACTGTGTCATTTAGGGCAGAGAGTGGACTGGTTAGGGATTGCCTAAATATAAATAAACACATCAGTAGACTTATTTAATAATTATGGCAGAAGGAAGTTAAGAATCTTTGGTGGAAATGAATGGATGACTGAGGTATGAGTGAAAGCAAGAGGCCAAGATATGATGGCAAGTGTGGTGGGTTGACCCTGGCTGGACACCAGGTGCCCACCAAAGCTGCTATATCACTCCCCTTCCTCAGCTGGGCAGGGGAGAGGAAATACAATGAAAAAGCTCGTGGGTTGAGATAAGGACAGGGAAAGATCACTCACCAATTACCATCATGAGCAAAAAAGACTCAAGTTTCACTCATTAGTTTAAGTTATTACTAACCAAATCACAGTAGGATAATAAGAAATAAACCCAAATCTTAAAACACCTTCCCCCTACCCTTCTTTTCTTCCTGGACTTAACCGTATTTTGGCATTCTCTACCTCCTACCCCTGAGTGGCACAGGGAGATGGGGAATGGGAGTTGTGGTCAGTTCATCACACGTTGTTTCTACTGCTCCTTCCTCCTTGGTGGGAGGACTACTCACACTCTTCCCCTGCTCCAACATGGAGTCACTCCCATGGGAGACAGTCTTCCATGAACTTCTTCAACATGAGTCCTTCCCATGGACTACGGTTCTTCAGGAACATACTGCTCCAGTGTGGGACTCCCAAAGGGTCACAAGCCCTGCCAGCAAACCTGCTCTAGTGTGAGCTCCTCTCCACAGGTCTACAGGTCCCACCAGGAGCCTGTTCTCGTGTGGACTTCCCATGGGGTCACAGCCTCCTTTGGGCATCCACCTGGTGTGGGATCTTTCCTGAGCTGCAGGTGAATACCTGCTCCACTATTAACTTCCATGGGCTGCAGGGGTACAACCTGCCTCACCATGGTCTTCACCATGGGCTGCAGGGGAATCTCGGCTCCAGCACCTGGAGAACGTCCTCCCCATGCTTCTTCACTGGCCTTGGTGTCTGCAGAGTTGTTTCTCTCACATGTTCACTCATCTCTCCTGGCTGCAGTTGTGCAGCTTTGTTTTTCTCCTTCTTAAATATGTTATCACAGAGGCATCACTACTGTCATTGATGGGCTTGGCCTTGGCCAGCGGCAGGTTTGTCTTGGAGCTGGCTGGCATTGCCTCTATCTGACACAGGGAAAGCTTCCAGGAGCTTCTTACAGAAGCCACCCCTGTAGCCCCCTCAACTACCAAAACCTTGCCATGCAAACCCAACACAGCAAGGCAGTCAAATGTAATTGTGTTTAAGTGGAGCCACCTCTGTACTCTGTGATGATGTGTGACCTGCTGATGCAATGAAAGAGGACAGGGACAAAAGCTTTGCACCAGCATCTAAGGGAGCACATAACTGCAGCCTAGAAAAGAATAACACAACACACTTTCTGGAAAAGCAGGAAGCATTCACAAAGTGACAAGCCAAAGTTACAGTCAGGGAAAACCTGCACATAGTGCTGTCCCTAAGAGACAAGTTGCAGTGTGTGGTGGGTTAACATTGGCTGAGCACCAGGTGCCCACCAAGCCGCACTATCACCCCCTTCTTTTTCCCTTCTCCCTCAGCAGAGCAAAAAAAGGGAGGAAAATAAGATGAGAAACAAAAGCAATCTAATAATAATAGAATAAAAAGCCAAGCAAATCCGCACACGGAAGCAAAGGAAAACAAAGATTAT
>VZZY01011092.1:171445-222623 GCA_013400335.1 Eurystomus gularis | reverse complement strand
CTCCTCCTCCTTCTCCCTAGCTTTGTAGCTGAGCTGACGTCATATGGTATGGAATATCCCTTTGGTCAGTTCAGGTCAGCTGTCCTGGTTGTGTCCCCTCCCAAGATCTTGCCCACCCCACCCCACTGGGGGGGAATGTTGGGAAGAGCCTTGGTGCTGTGTGAGCCCTGCTCTGCAGTAGTCACAACACGGGTGTGTTATCAACACCCTTCTAACTCACAGCACAAAACACTGCACCATGTGGGCTGCTGTGGGGAAAACCAGCTCAGCCAGACCCACTACACAGTGCAAGTGAAACACATATTTCATTTTAAAGGTTTTCTTTTGAGTACAAACTTGCTTTTCAAAAAAGAATGAGAAATGAGAGAAAAGATAAAAGAAAATGTGAACAAGAGCATCTAAATTCTATATAATTTGTTATTCAAGCTGGTTCTTTATTATATTAGAGCTGAACTTATACTTCTGTAACTTGTCTAGTTTATAAAGCCAGTTTTCACCTCACATAGTGCATGTGTGCTATATCACCTGATGATGTAGCTCAGGGAACCTGCCTAGGTTAACATCTCCTCCACTTCCTGCTTTGGTTGTGTGAGTTTGAAAATTTCTGTTGTTATACTCCAAAGGATTGTCCATCGCTTCAGTGGCCTCTTAGAGAACTCAGTCATGTTAAACACACTTGTTTATTTAGGGCATATTCTCCAGAACAAGAAATGGGAGACTTCTGTAAGAGTTCTGCTGTTGATGTGTAGCCTGTGTTACATTATGAGGGATCTATAACTCCAGTCAGCACACACTGATTATCCAGCTAACTGTAGCAAGCTACAGTTTTTTCTGATCATTTTTTCCTCATTGAAGCCAACACGGCCCAGAAGCTTTCCTCTTTTGCCATAAGGGCAACTGAGATTCATAGGCAGCCCAAGTTCAAGATGTCTTTGACAACACTACTGGTCTGAGCTGGATGTCTCCTATGGTTGGAAATAATTAGGGCAGGAAGATGCTTCTGCTCACTCGCTGCTTCACTATGCCTATTTGCAGCTGCAGGGCAGCTACTGTCCCAGTTTCCCTGAAGCTTTTGTCATTGCCCAGAAAGAAATGGATCATCTGATGCTATGTCTTTGCATGTGTTTTCTTGCCTTGCAACCCAACCCAATAGAAGTACCATGCTTGATGCTTTTTCTCATTTTGCTTGTATATGTGTCCATGTGCACACTTTTATCTCTCTTCAGGAGGAGCTGCCTTTGCACTGCTCTTCAGATAATTTTATCATTTTTGGAGTGATGCTGCTGGACTCACTTGACGAAAACAGTGGAAAACTAACATGAGAGCTAGCTATTCCCTTTAGTACACATAGCACTTGCTCACTCTTCTGTTATGTCAGATTTCCTCTGCAGCTCCATTTATTGTGCCTGGTGTCACCAGCCAGGGTCAGCTTGATCCACAGAAATTCATAATTTGCAGAGCCATCAGGCACCTTTGATAATACCCAAGCCACCAAGGCAGAATTATAGCCAAGTCTGTGTGGCAGCCTGTTTGTGTTTTGCAGAAAAAACTGGGGAGATGGTGCCTAGGGATGCTCACTGTTGAACTCACAGTGATGTGGGAATGCTATAGCCCCCACCTTCACTGGTTTTCCTGCCTGGCACTTGTCCTGCAGAAATGAAGTAGTACTCTGAGACATGGTGAGGAATTTAAATTGAGAGGCACAATAGCACCTGGTCTTTGGGCTTTAGCTCACTTCACTCAGATGCAGCAGAGCTGGCTGTAGCTGCCGTACAGCTGTGCAAACTGTGCAACTATGTGGATATTGTTGTCACATGCAGCTAGGGCATCACAGCAGGAGTCCTAAGGTTTTTCCTTCTCTCTCTTCCCCTCTGCTTGGATTTTGATTACTTCAGAAGGTGCTGAAGCAACTGGAATTGAAATTAATACAGCCACCACTGTGTTTTTCTTACTTGTCTCAACGTCTCTTTCCTTTATATGCAAGGAGTCCTGATTCCCATTCTTCTTCTCTTAGGAATGCACTCTATGGTTTCTTTAAAGGTTCATCCATAGAACAAGTAACCTCTCTTTTTACCACCATTTTCCACTGGAGAGCATCACCTCTGAGCTCTCAGTGGCTTCTCTTATGCATAGATCATTCTTTTTTTTTTTGTCCTGGAAGCCGTCACCTTTTTCCCATTAAGAAAACCTCTGTTTAAGATGAACATCATTTCATCTTTCAAATGAAAGTGGAACAAGAGGTGCAGGCACACTGCCACTGTGCTTTTAGGATCCGGACAAGCTATATTTAGGAAGTTTTCTTCCAACCATGTTTTTTTTTTCTCTCTTTAATGGTCAGATCTCTTAGCATCTGCAGCATCAAGCAAATAGATTCTCATCCTGTGTAGATGTCTGAATATTAGAATATTATGAAGTTATTCCTAAGAGTCTATGGAAAAAATAAGAAAAGCAGGCCTATGATCAGCAGATTGAAATTCTTTGCATGGGAATCCACATCTGTATTGTAAAACTTGTATGACACATTGAGTGAACAGTTGGACCTGATGATCTTAAAGGTCTCTTCCAACCAGAATGATCCTATGATTCTATGAATAAGATTGAATACTATTGGGATGTGGCAAGAATTCACACCATAGCTTCTTTGTGTGGTAAACTGAGCCATCCTGCAGCAATGTACACCCTTTCAGTGGTGAAACATAAAGATAGCATATGAAATGGGAGACTGGGTTGCTCCACTGAAATGGAATTTTTCAGTCTCAAGTTAAAATGAAACATGAAACTCAGAACAGGCTTCTGTAGATGGGGCAAAACAAAATGTAGAGAGCAAAATTAAATTCTGGGCAAAAACCACCCCAAACAATCAAAAACTCAAAAAACCACATGAACCCCCAAACCCTGAACATTTTCAATAGGTATTTGTATCAACATTCAGAGCTTTTCACAATTTGTTGAAAAATTTCCAACCAGCTGTTAACAGAATATATATGTGTCCTGGCACTTATGTTCTCAATTTCATGAATGTAACTGCTAGTTTAAATTGTAATCAGATGCTGCTAGAGCCTCTTGAAGTGTGTGCACTATTTCACACCTCCGAAGCTGTGTGAATTCCCTCTGTCTTTCCCTCAATTCTGTAATAAAATGAGAGAAGCTTGGATTAATCTGTACTTTCCAACAAATAGCAAAATAGAGGGTATGAATAAAAAGGAAGACACTTTGGAAAAATTAATGCATTGCTCTTGCCACAGAGTGTCACTCTTACTCCACCTATGTTTTAGCTAGTGAAATGAGAAATTTTTCTTCTTTACTAGGCTAGCTTCTCCACATTTCATTAAAATAATCTGCAGTCCTGCTACTAGGGCATAAATTATGCTGGAAACATAGATAGTGTAATGACTCATTAACTTTTTACCTATCTGGACAGTTAAATAGGAAAAAAGAGTTTTTAATGCAGATTTGGGGCATGCCATATACTATTTCAAAGTCTGTGATGTCAAAGCTTCAAAGAAAGGATTGATTTTTCCAAAACAATTAGTAAGCAACCAGCTGGCATGTACATCAGACCAGCTTACACAGCTCAGCTAGACCATGTATTTCTGGCAAAATTGTAAATTATGGCAAGCAATGCTCAGTTTTGAGTTTTCTTCCTTCAGACTTTTCTGTTCAAGAAAAGACTTTCCAACTGGAATGCTGTATGTGTACTTTTTTTCAGTGCATATCCAAGTAAGCCTCATATTAAGCTCACATCTGAGACACTGATTAGGAAATGAAGAGAGAGCAAGAATTCAGTGATATTACTATAAATGTAGAGATATAGGACAGTAGCTGGGGTTTTTTTTGTCTGCTTGCACGGTAGGATAGCCAAGGAGATACTAAAAAATTCCCTCAAAATATTTTGAACTTACCTGCAGCTGACTGACTATACAAAAAAAGTGGTTTACATGTGTGGAATGTCAGTCCTGTAAATGGTTCATATTCACATGCTTATAACCTCTTTTTCTTTCCTCCATGACATTTCTTGACTTCTTTAAAAAGAAGCATCTAGTGACATCTGCACCTAAAAAGAGATTAATTTTTATTTCTGTTTCAGTACCAGAGGCAGTTAATTCCATTAAGACAGTGGTTTTGTCTGACACCACCATCAACATATCTTGGAGTGAACCTCTGAAGCCAAATGGACCTCTAGAATCCATCCGCTATCAAATCTCTGTTAATTTACTAACTTCTGTCCCAGCGACACCCTTGCGAAAAAGTGAATTTCCAAATGGGAGGCTTGCCTGGTCTGTCAGTGGGCTCCAATCTGGAACAAACAACTTATTCAAGGTATAATTACAAGCAGTTTTAACTATTTGTTCACTAATCTGCAAATCTTTAGACTGCTCTTCTGTAAAGCTATATGTGTGTCTTGAAAATATGAGTTCGAAACTTGTCAGACTCCTCTCAGTCCTTCAGTCTTCAGGAAAATTGAACATCACAGTTTATTCCTGGATGGGTTGTTCAGATAAAATCCTTAGAACTGAGATCTTTTCTATTTGGGGAGCACATCACAGATCTCAAGAGTAAATAGGGGTTTCTACTACAGTCCTGCTGTTATTGCCCTGATACTTGATGCAATGTGCTAAGAGAGGGTCAAATGACGGGTATCCTCTAGCCTCAAAGGAGGATGCCTGGAACTGTGAGCTGCTTAGGAAGAACAGGGAGAACATTCAGCTGATGGCTGGAGAGGATCTGTTCTGGTCTTAATTTGATTTTGTGCTTTTGTTAATTATTTGGATGGTATAATGTGAAATACATATCTACACATACACCTATATATCTATATGTATGTGTGTAAGTACGCGTATCCACACATAGGTCATATTTGCTTGTGGCTTAATGGAAGGCAGTGTGCTTGCCTTGTGTTTTTGTGATTCTAAAACACTGCCTAGCATGTGATGTGACTCCTGCATGCCTATGTAAGCGTGTGTAGCATTTAAGAAACATCTAGAAAGAGAAGAGTCTTGGTAGAAAGATGAAATGAGAACTTAAGAAAAGTCTCCAATGAAGAGGACACTTGCCTGATGAGAAAGAACCTCCACCTGAAGATGTGCAACACTGCAGCTGTGAGGATCAAAATCCTTCTACACATATCTATATTGCCTGAATATTGTCTTGTTTGAAAATAGCTAGTCTGCCAAACACTTGGAGTTGCTAAAGCTACCTTTCCAACTGGTCTGGTTCATCTGTTTCTTTACTAGGTTCTTGCTTTTCAACCCGATGAAAACTGGTTTTCTGAAAGTGTCGCTGTTATTGCAGAAACATTTGAGACTCCGCCTGCACCTGTCAACATAGTTCCCAGAAATACCAGTCTGCAGCTAGAATGGAGAGCTCCTCTGCATGTCAGTGAAAGCAGTTTCTGGTTTGAGCTGCGTAAGGTAAAAATACTGCCTATTTTTTTTCCTGATCTGAGCAAATTTAACCCATTCAGTCCTGTTGAGCAGGACAGGGTGTCAGGATGTATATGAAGAGTCTCTGTGGATAAATTGGGAATGGTGACATCAGCCTTAGTGGCTCAGAAGAGGCAGAATGGGGGCAGCGCAGGAACAGGGGGGAGTGCAGCTGCAGCATTTAATACTCCATAGTGTCAAAAGACATCCTGGATGACCCCACCAGAATTCCTCCTGGGGTTCCTGTTTCAGTAGAGTCCCCTCCCTCTTTACTCAGTTCCCTCCCCCAGCCTGGCTTGTAGCTACAAATCCTATGTCTACTCTGCATAAGAAAGAGAAGAAAAGGGTTTTCAGAATTAAGTGTTGGCTACAATCTAGTATCTGAATTTTATTTTCCAGTGATAATGGTTAGGAGGAACTGCTGGAGAGAAAAACAGGTGCAATAGTGCGGACTGCGAAGGCAAGTGCTGCAGTGACAGCAGCATGGGTGGAAGCTTCAGATTTTAACATCTGGATACAGAAAATGTCATGTGCTAAACTGGACCAAATAGATTCCTTAATATAGTCAGGTTCGTTGGGCCTACACCAAACACCTCTCTGCCCTAAAACAAATGTCATAGCACAATTCCACTAAACCTTTCAATTGCATCATGGGAAGCTGAACTCATGGGCATGTCACGGCAACCCAGAAATACAAGCTGCACAGACATAAGCAAGGGAAAGGCCCCTTTTGGCTGCGCAAAGGAGTCACTTAATCTGTTGAACTTTGTGGTTGCCAGGTCTTGGAGGTCTTCCTACAACAAAGAAAAAACCTACCTTTTGTGTCCTTGGTCTCTAAAAGGACAAAGTCCTCTGATTGAAACACACAATGCGAAATCTCTCCCTTACAATATTAAAAGGTGGCAAAGTATTTAATTGACCCAGAAATAGAACTGTGACACACTTTCAGCAGAGCAATAAAGTTGACCATGATGCTTTTTTTTTCCAGTGGCAAACAAAAAGTGACTGGTTTTCTCCCACAAGCACTATGTGCATAGCAGATCTTGTTTACACATGCAATCTCACAGGAACTCTTCCTTCGACCAACTACTTTGTAAGAGTAACAGTAGTTTATGTTACAGGAGTGAAAAGCACTTCCTCTCCCACAAGCTTTAAAACTACAGGTAAGCACTTAATGTAAGGTAATGAGATTTTAAGACTATTTTCAAGACATGAACATGCAAACATAGTATTTTTTAAAATTTAGCAGGCAATTTTCTTATACTAAGAGACAATAGTTGTGTATGCAAAATAAGTCTCACAATACCATATCTGCAAAAGTAAGAAAGAAAATGAGAAAATAAAGTAAGAAAAAATATGAGGAGAAAGAAATGAGATTCACTTCCAAGTGGAACAGAAGAAAAGAGTGAGGGAAACTGAAATGAAATGCCTGTAGGCATGTGAACTCATAACTACTGGCAAAAGGCTGCAAGTGAATGAAAATTTTGACATATGTCCATCGCAAAGAGAAGGCCATTCATTCTTAATGGGAATTATTGATGTAGATATGTCTAACACCCATATGCACATCTACCTCTTTCTCTGTGCCTGTCAGCCCTTTGTTTTGCTATAAACACATTTTAAGAATTCTGTTTCTTCCCCTGTTTGGCCTAAGGTGGTGTTCCCAGTAAGCCAGGAGTTCCAAAAAAAGCAGTTGACATTAAAAACGCTGTACAGTGGGAAAAGGCTGATGACAATGGGAGCAACCTGACCTACTACATCTTAGAAAGCAGGTAAGCTACATGTGCAGGCACACTTCTGATAAGGAGCAGCACAGAACAAGTCTGGGTGTGCAGGGGCTTTCTGTTTGGCTCTGATGGAAAGAGTGAAATATTTATGATGCAAATAACCCTTCTCATGGGATGTCTTTCTTGGGTAAACTATATAGCTATCACTTCTAGAAGTTCCTGAGAAACTTAGAGGAAAATATACACTAACAATACTTCCAGACCAACCCTGAAATACAGGGATATATTTGGATGTATGTTGGTAAATTAGAAGACTTGCAGATATTTTCAAATCACAAATTTCAAGAATGTAATAAGTATTTTTGGATAAAATATTTGTAGAAATATCTTAGTGTTCAGATGACTCATGAAAAGATGTATAAAGTTGCCAGAAAAAAACATAAGGTACTCCTGCCAACATGAGATGACTAGATAATTTTTGAAGTGCTCTGTCATCAAATATAGATTGCCTGCACTATATATGTCACACTCATTAAGCATCTATAGAGTGATAATTCACACCTATTCCTTCACTGGCATTGGAAGAGCTGAATGGACAGGTTAGGGTGTATTGTTGTGGGCAGTGGCTTTGAAACTTCTCACTTTTTACCATGACTCTGGAATGGTCTGTTTAAGGCAGTCTGTGCAAGGCCTAATTAATGCATTATTTTAAAATTAGGAGAGTCCATCTTCTGAGATATTGTTATGACATTGATGTAGGAAAGCAATTTTAAAAACTCGGCTATTATTTCCTTCTTGTCAGTTAACTCTGTGCTTATGAAAGCTAAGGACTGACAGCACTGTGGAGCCGGGCATACTTCACCTATATAAGTTTTCACCCAGACATATTTTCCTGGTGCTGTAAGCTTCCTCCATACACTTCTGTGAGCATACTGCATGCTATGAGACCACAATAATTTTGATATGCCAACAGCCAGTTTGTACCTGTCTTGCTGTGGATGGGTAAAGAAAGGACAGTTCCCAGGGCTGTGCGTTAGCTGCTGTTTTCTCCAGGCTCCAACTTCTTATTCATCTCTGGAATCACAATGCACCACTGAGGTGTTGGTTTCTTTTTTTTTTCTTTTTTTAAGGAAATAAGCTTTTCTCCTGCAGTTTGAATGTGCACATGCTGATGTTTTTGACTGAATTTCACTCTGAGCCTCATCATTCTTGTACACCAGGTAGAAAATAGGTCAGTTGTGTAGCATTCTAGAGAATATTTGCATAGCCCTTTGAAACAACCCCAGTCTTTCATACAGCTCTGGTAGGCATGTATAAACAGCAAAGACATGAACATACAGTTTTTCACACATTCCTGGTCTATATGTTTTTTCTGTATTTCTGCACTAAAGTGTGTTGTGACAATGCTTGACATGTTCATGAAGGCCATTTCATATGAAATATTACACTCTTGTGTGACACAAAATGATATTTCAGATATGGCCTTTCAAGTTTAAATATATAGTCTTCTTTTGGTTGGTGAAAAATCAGCTCTGAATTTATTGTGAGCAATCAATCTCAGTCCAATGGGGAAAGGAAGAAATAATACCCAGCAGCCAGTGGATACTATGGGAAACTGGCTAGCTAAAGAATTGTGTCTTCACTGCCAATGACTTGCTTCCTGTTTAACTTGTGAAACCTGATGCACAAGAGCCACTGAATTACTCTGGGCCCAGGAAAGACAAAACCTCTAGCAGGACACAAAAATAAATGTTTATTTTTTTCTGAAAGCTAAATAAGAAGGCTTTGAAATCTTGGCAGTGAGGTGTACACAGAAACAGGTGAAAGAGTGCTGGAGCTTTTTATGTCTAAAACGTTCTAGCATTTCATTTCCAACGCCAAGCTAAAGGTGTGTGATTCCCAGCATTTCTGAAATGGCACAGTACAATATTCTGCTCCATAGCCAAAACCTCATGACCAGATTGAGCTTTCATGCAGACAGAGAGATGTTGTGAAGCAAAGAATAGTGGTGAGGAAGCAGTAAACTGCCCTCACCATGTTAATGACATACCTGTGTTATTTTGCTGTGCCTGCTGCAGGAAGCAGTCTGACAGCACCAGCAAAGTGAAGTCCCTATGGGAGGTGGTTTACAATGGCTCCTGTGCCGGTATTTGCACATGGAAAGCCAGGAACTTAGAAGGAACTTTCCGGTTCAGAGCAGCAGCTGCAAATGGGCTGGGACTTGGTGACTACAGTGACACAAGCAAGGATATAATTTTGGGTGAAGGTATGTCCTGTACTTTGTTAATTAATTTTTAAATTCAGAATAATCATACCAATTTATGCAGAGACACATGCTATTTTAGTAATGATGTTGCTGCACAGGTGATGTGTCTAAGAGGTAATAAATGGTGACATTTACACGGTGACCCCAGCTGCTACTGCTAATCCAGGCTCTTCTGCACAGAATGGTGGACCTGAAATTTGCTGCTTCTCTTTTATACCAGTTTGCCTCTTGCACTCTGCATTATGGTATGATTCGCGAAATAAAGGCAAGCTCCCATACTGGCTTAGTACATGAGGATCACTTCTTGCCTTCAGCCAGAACAGTAGACCTACACTCTGTGTGTTTTTTAAAATCTCACCTTGAGTGGTCAAACAGTTCATAATTTTCTCTTATCACGTACATAGTAGGTCATCAACACAGGAATGGTGCAGAGCTGGGGGAGAAGCCTTAGTCTGACCAAATGTAGACATCTACATACAGCCTACAAGAGAGCTTTGTGCAAAGAAAGACATTTACACAGCAGGCAGCTGAAGGTTTCTCTCAGGTTTACTCAGAATATTGATATTGTTTGTATACATGGTCATTAATCAGCTTTCCACTTCTATTTAACAGATACTATGATCTCCCTAGACACCAGCATTGCCATTGTTGTTGTGACTGGAGTTGTTGTGCTGGGCTTGACTGTGGTCATGCTATTTGGTTTTGGTATGTGGCTGAGTTTTTTGCACACCCTTGGTTTGCTAGACCTCATTAAAAGGCAGTTCAGATGTCAGGAGATGGTCAGCCTCCAGGTTTAGGGAAATGCTGAACAATCCCTAGAGTGGAAGCCATCAGAAATTTATACATTCTCATCCTCTGAGGCCCTAGAGATGGCTGGTTATGTTTTCAGTATCAAGGAAGTATACCAATTCACTCCATCCTCAGGCATTTCTTGCTGTTGACTCCTTGCAGGGAGAGCACAGGAATGCTAAAGGAATTCTGATGTTCCTGTGTATCCTTATAACATCTTGCACCTTATTATTCTTAAGTTGGATACTGCATTTATTCACCAAAGGATCCCATTTTTTTCCTCTCAGGCTTTGCCCCTGAAGAAAGGATGTAGAGATTACCTTGAGGTGTAGATGTCCACATGTGATGGTCCTGCCCTCTCACTCATCATCTTCTCCCCAGGTTACAGCCCTTTGGGCTTGGGTCTTGCCACATATGTTAGTGGATTCTTTACTGATTTCTCAGATCAAGGAGCAGCTGTTTGTCTGTTGTGGCAAAAAGATGGTGGCCAGATGGAAATGTCTTGCTTATATGAGCTGCTGGGGGGTCATGTTGAACAGAATAATGAAAAACCTGTAGTCTTTCAGCTTGCTGAATGCTGGGATGCTCTCAGAGTGAAATATCTGACAGTCTGCTTTTCTGTTCCAGTATGGCACCAAAGACGGAAATCTAGAAAACAGGCCTTGCCTGGACAGATAGTGTTTATCAAGGAAGATAAAGAGTTAGCTCAACTCAGAGGGATGGTTGAGACAGTGGGACTGGCTAATGCCTGTTATGCTGTAAGGTAAGTCCTTGGAGCAAGAGTTTTTGCGAAGAAAAAACATCTAGGAAGGCATCCCTGGACTTGTTTTCACCAGTGCACTCATCCCTGACACCTCAAGGTGGAGTTAAAGGCCACATCTGCACTGCAGGGCAGGTCTGCTCTGAAGTACGCCCTGCGGTGCTGGCTCTCTGGCATGCATCCTGGCCTCGATTGCCCCTAGTCCACCCTGCATGCTCATGTTGGCAAGAAACATAAGTGCATGGGGAAAGAAGAAAAACTGGTGTTTTCCAATAGCTTCCAAAACACCGAGGCTCCACCTGAGCTCCCCTTAAGTGTACCTGATGAGACAAATAGTACCAGATTCATTTGAGGAAGGATTTTAATAACATTTCAGACATTCTTAGGTATGAACAAGTGACTAGTATTGCTGTTTTGTAGCACTCTTCCTTCTCAAGCAGAGATTGAATCATTGCCAGCTTTCCCTCGGGACAAACTGAACTTACACAAATTGCTAGGAAGTGGAGCATTTGGAGAAGTGTATGAAGGGACTGCAATAGATATCCTGGCAGATGGAAGTGGAGAATCCAAAGTAGCAGTCAAGGTAATTGCAGCTGTGTGTTTCTATGGCAATAGGATGGGATGGGCAGAGAGATTTGGCTCAGAAGTTATATCACAGAAGAAGGTGTCAACAGCTTTGGGCATTTCCCTGAAGTATTTCTTGCAATTCACTTAAAGGTGAACCTATCTCCTTGTAATGATTGCTGGAAAATAATGTGTATTTAAGGCTATGTCTGTGTCTGATTGCCTAAGTGCTATGTGATAATGGTGGTGGTGACCTAAGTGTTATTACACTTTTGCTTTCTGTTGAGTAGACTTTGAAGAAGGGTGCGACAGACCACGAGAAGAGTGAATTCTTGAAGGAGGCACACTTAATGAGGTAGGGATAGCTTTCCCACTGGACACCCTTTGAAGCTAGTGTTGTGTGAGGTGGTAGCCTTCAGCGGGAATGAAAGCAACACTTTCTTCCAGACAAATTACTGTGATATTTTAGGGGTCTTCTCCTGCTTCCACTAAAAAATTAAATTACTGCTGCTGAATCTTATGAAAATAAAGCTTTAAGACTGATTAGAAAAATTTAAGATCCAGATTACAAGTTCAATATGCTCATATCATAGATTTGTTGGGGTTTGGACTGATGTATGTCAGTATCTTTGCTCCTCTAAAACTAAGTTAGTTGTTAAAGGCAATTGGGCAACACTCTGCTAATCTCATGTTACCAAAATGAACATACCAAACCAAGCTGATGCCTTGAAGTTTCCATTTACTGTGGAAAGTGTTTTTTAAAAATGTGCATATTTACCACTAGAGGCTGCCACATACCTCTCCCGGGGAGGTAGATTAAAAAAAATAATGCATCTGTCACCAGTGTGAGACTTTCACATAGAGAAGTCTGTGTGTAAGCCAGAAATCTGGTATTCCAGAGTCTCCACGGAAACACGTGGAAGTTCAGCTGAAGTTTTCAGCTGGTAACATAAGACTGAGAGCGTGGTTTAGTTTTCAGATGCACTTCTGCACTTCTCTGACTTTTATTTCATGAGTGCAGAATTAGAAGCATCTTTTGAAAAATACAGTGTTATTACGTTTGAAATTGGTTTTCACAGCATTCTTTTTTGTGTTTACATAATTTTTAAAAATATCTTGTCTTTTTTGCCCAACCTTTTATACACATTGTACATTGAATGAGGTAAGAGGCTTGTGAAACCAAAACGGAACTATGTAATTGAAGTGTAAATTAGCAACCAAGGGTAAGTATTTTGTGTAAACTTCAACAACCTATCTTTAGTCTTCCTAGCAGTCATAAACCCTGTTAAGGTGTCTTTACTCTGTAGTATGGAAATGATATATTCCCATAGTTAAAATCTCTGAAGCTTCCCCAATTCTGCTTTCTTATTGCAGCTAACAAACCAAACCCAGAAATTCTAGAAAAGTATATAATTGGAAATTATGACATTTAAATCTAAACACTGATGTGAGCCCCTATGTACACCAATACAATGAAAAATAGAAATGAAGAGAATAGAAAAATTTTAATATTACATATTCCTAGCAGTCATTAAACAACAATAACAAAAAGGTGTGGTTTATATGCTTTAAATCTTTCATTTTTTTAATGTGAAAAAAGAATTACTTAGTTCCTTCATGGAGGGCTTAATGGCTTTTCTTGATATTCATCTGTAAGGTCTCATAAATGAAACCAAGGGCAGGAAAGAAAAAAAAATGGGCCTGGCTGGTTACAAACCTTGATGTTAGCTATTTAAATGCAACTTTTATTTTGCTTGCCTTTTTGGACTTTCATTAAAATTTAGATTGTAGCGTTATGCATACTGTCCCAGTTAAGCAAGGACTATTTGTTTCTTCTTTTATTGCTATGCAGCAACAGGGAAATTGAGTTGTCTGTATTTCGAACAGTCATTTGATATTGGTTATTGGCAAGTCATTTGTGTACAAATATACGTAGCAAATTCTTAGGTGTATCCCATCACTTGGGAAGTATGACAGCTCAGTGGAGACATGGAACAACAGCTCAGTGGAGAAAGGGTTGTGTGAGCTGTAAAGAAAGTGTCAGGTGCTCCTTCCCCTCTTTTTGTTCTTGCCATTGCCAAATTTTGTCTGATGGAGAGGTATGTGCTAGGGGCAGGGGGGAACTGTCAAGTTCAAAATCACACTTTTTGCTACAGTCTTTCTTGACACCTAAGATTATGTGAATTGAAAAAGTTTAGAAGAAAATTATCCCTCTGTTGTATTTGTTTGTTTATACTGGTGCATTTGACAGCATTTTGGATACCACCAGTTCCCCCAGTAAAGTTGCTGTGACTGCTGGTGCAAGTCCTTTCACACAGCAGTGCAAAGGGAAAACCATTTCCTAACACAAGAAATGTAACTGTAAAGACACAAGCACTGAAAGAGGCAATAAACATTCTCTGTTCTTTGAAAAGTCCTGGATCTGAGAGTGCTGATTGCTAATCCCTACCTTTTTACACATACACGGGCAATTACTGTAACATATCTGCAAGTATTCCTTGTACATATTTTGTTTCTCTTGAAAATGAACTGTGAGAAACAGTTCTTCTCTGAATTGTGAAAATGGTATGTTGTACTTTGTGCTTCTACCTCTCTCTGTGCATTTCCTTGAATCAGCAGTTCTACTCTGAATATAATAGTAAAAGTACTTTATTAAAATAGATATCTTTAATATGCAGGTGGGAATTTATGTTATTCCTAGATGAGATTACCATTTGGCTACCTTTCTTTTCTTCCTGGAAATATGATGAACTGTGCTTTTAACACACATACATCCATTAGGGCACCTGCCAAAGTACAGTGTAAGCCTGTGTTCTGAAAGGATGTCCCTGAACTCTCCCCATGACTGAGCAAATCCAGGCCCTATGAGTTACTAAATCACATTGTTGGTAGAGGTAGGATTGTAAAGGCCAAACTGTTTATTCATTGCTTGCAGCTATGTGCACTTTATTAGCTATCGACTAGCTGGATTTCTCATACGTAATATTACAGTCATTTCCTTCTCTTTAGTAAATTTGATCACCCCCACATTCTGAAGTTACTTGGCGTGTGCCTCTTAAACGAACCTCAGTATCTTATATTGGAGCTGATGGAAGGAGGAGATCTACTCAGCTATTTACGAGGAGCCAGAAAGCAAAAGGTAGGGTAAAGACCATGGACTTACATTTTTAACCCTTAACTTCTCACAGGTTCTCAGTTTTTCCCTTTCTCAAAGGCCATGCTGGTATTCAGCTGTTTCTGTACCTGCAAGGTCTGACCTGGCTTTTCTCTAATGCCCTAGGACCTCATTGTTGAGCACTGACCTTGCATTCAGAGTTGCTATGAAGAAGACTGGCTGTCATTAGACCACTGACCAAAATTGTGAAGTCATGAGATGTCTGCTGAGTTTCTCTCTATGAATATCATGAACAGTTCTTTGAAAAGTGATCATAAATAATGGTGGTCTTGTATCTAGTCTGCTAGGTCTCACAGGGCTTTTTATTTTTGTCTTTGAATAACAGCAGCATCCTTAATGTTCCAGGCATAGTTCAGGCATAAAATAAGATACTGTTTCTGTGCCTATATGTTCAAAATCTTTAGAAGAAAAGGGGAGAAAAGAATAAAGAATAAACCTAGCAGGCAGTTTAAGAATATGGATGGTCAAAAGGAATCTGACATTTTACAGCATTATAGCAATTGTCTAGTTTTATTTACATTGTCAGATCAAATCCACAGTCAGTATTGAATTCTACTGAAATGTACATACATGTATTCTACTAGAATAATACATTATACTATTAATACAGTGAAGTGCCGGGGCCTGAGTTGTGGGCTCTGAGTTGGAATTGACCTGTGGATGAGTCACAACCTAGCAGAATGTTTGGTTTTTCCTGTTGGCTTCATGTTCCAGAGGCAGAACCTGGCCCACCTGTGCCTCTGTGGCTCTGCCCTCACCCAGGTGGTCCTGGTTGGGGTGGTGGGTGAGGCCAGGGCTATTTTAACCAGGAGCTGATCTGTTGGGGGAGCTTCCTGTTGGGTGTGGCTTCTCTTGGGGCTGGTTGTAGCTTGCTGAGACATCTTCGTGGTGCTCTTCTATGTGAAGGGCCAGTGAGGGAGCCATCTCTATCCATTGTGTCCAGCAGGTGATGCTGGCATCACAGTGGGCAGCGAAGGAGCTGGGCCCACAGGAACCTATGGCAGGATTGTTTGAAGGAAGACTTCCGAGGAGATGTTGCTGAGTTCAGTGTTGGCCTGTGTGAGCAGGCAACTGATGGCAGCATAAAATGATGATGGCTGAACCAGCACAACATATAGCAACAAGCAAACTTGATCTGATAGTGGGAGGAAATTTTTAAGGTCCTATTTCTTCCATTATAGTGAAGAAACAATTCTGAAGGTCCTGGGATACTCTTAGCCCCAAATCAAAGAACAGGATGTGTTCACCTGCCTTGCAGTGCAGAGATTTGGCAGTTTACCCTGATGGTAATTAGCATGTGCTTTATTGACATGCAGAGATTTTGCACCTGTGCTTTGGATGTTTTGGAAAAATCCTATATATTTCAAATGAGGAAACAATAACATCATTGCATAGGAAGGTTGTTGTTCTGCGTTCGTAAAACTGTAATACATGGTTAACTTCTGTCTTTGTTTCTTGTAGCTCCAGCATCCCTTACTGACAGTGACTGACCTCTTGGACATATGTTTGGATATATGCAAAGGCTGTGTCTATTTAGAGAAAATGCATTTTATACACAGGTACAGAACTTATTTCCTTAGTCTTCCATGGTTTAACTACAGTATCAGGACTGATTATCTTACCTGGGGAAAAAATGCCTAGAAAGATGTTGCAATGTAACAGAGAGGAAGGTGAGAGCACTGGAGTAAAATTTAATCGTATGTTTTTCTGTAAAAATCACCTACAGTTCTCTCACAAAATGATGGGCTGTTCTAAGATCTGAATCCAGGAGTCTTTGCACCCGAGGCAAGAATCATATCCCATGCAACAAAGAGAAGGGCAAGTGTAGAGTCATTTGCTGTCTTTGTCTTCTTAATGAGTAGCTATAGAGGACACAGAGCCAGACTTTTCTCAGAGGTGCACAGGGAAAAGATGAGAAGCAATGGGCACAAGTTACAGCAAAGGAAATTAGATAATATTGTTCAGAACATGCAGGATCATCACTGGAACAAGTCGGCCAGAGGGTCTGTGCCGTTTCCAGTCTTGAAGACACGCAAAACATAACTGGCTGAGGCTCTAAGCCATTTGATCTGACCTTGAGGTTGGCACTGCTCTGAAGAGAGGGTTGAACCAGGTGACCTCCACAGTACCTTCTGACACGAGTTCTGCAATGCTAATCTCTATCCTCTTGTTTCTGCCTTATAAATCAGGGACCTGGCTGCTCACAACTGTCTTGTGTCTGAGAAGGAATATGAGAGCTCCTCCAGGGTAGTAAAGATTGGTGATTTTGGACTTGCCAGAGATATCTATAAAAATGATTATTACAGAAAAAGAGGAGAAGGCCTACTCCCTGTCAGATGGATGGCTCCTGAAAGCCTCATTGATGGTGTCTTTACAAATCGCTCTGATGTCTGGTGAGTTATAGCAGCCACACCGCTGTGGGAATAATCATGCTAAATCCCACAGCAAGAAAACCTTTATTTGCAGGAGGAAAGATAAGGTTGCATGTTCCTATCACTAATAATTTCTATGCTAATACAGATTTCTTCCTAAGTGATATTTTAATGAGCTAATGTAAAGTTTGGCACTTGCATGGATATATTTCTTAATGCTTTGAGCTCTAGCTTTGGATTCTGGTTGTAAAGAACTAGTGTCACTCAATCAAAAAATTTTGTTCTAGGCCCACAATGTTTGTTTTTTTGCTTGATTGGGTAGTGAATGGACTGCCTGAGTGCTGCTCTATTTTGTTTTCCATTAGGTTAATTGGCATTTCCTTCCTACAGCCAAATACTTTCTCCTTACCATTTCACCCTCTTCTGATGACTTCTTTATTTTGAAGCCCAAATTTCTGACCATCATCAGGGGAAAGTCATGGTACTTTGCTGTGGAGGTTTACTTAAAATGTGTATTTGGGTGGGTTTGAGCTTATTATGCAGAAGTAGAGAATAACTGTCAGGAGGGTGGAACACAGAAAAAACCAACTAGATCCCTTAAACCTGAGATACACACAAGTTTAGGTGTTGGTAGCCATAGGTACTCATGGTGGGCTATAGCCCACCAATCTAGTCCAAGTCCTCAGACCTGGCAGCCAATCCATTTGACTGCCACTCTTATATTTATCTAAGCAAGTCATTTAGTGCTCTGTGCCAAACCAAATGAGGTGCTGATTGCTTTGTGAGTGGTGCTTAGGAGAACTTGTCTCTCTCAATTTCCAACTACACCTTTAGAGATTTCCTAACACTTGTTTAAGTGAGATGCTCAGCCAGAGAGTGTTGCCCAGTGAAGCTGAGGGCACTCAACATCTTCTAAGCTGCATCTCAGTGATTCTGGGAAAGTGTGTCAGTTCTACACATTTATTTTATCTATTCCAGAGGCTGGCTTAAGAATGTATGAATTGCTTCACAAAAAATCAAAACTTCTTACCTGCAATTTTTCTAACTGAGTTTTATTCTTAGGTTAAAGACATTTTAACTGTTGTTAGAGAGATTGTTCATAATGACTATGGTAACTAACTTTTTTTGTTGCTGTTTCTTAGGGCCTTTGGTGTCTTAATGTGGGAAACATTAACTTTGGGTCAACAACCATATCCAGGTTTCTCCAATACAGAAGTTTTACACCATGTACGAACAGGAGGAAGGCTGGAATTGCCAAACAGTTGTCCTGATGACCTGTAAGTTAATTTTGTTTACATGTTGATAATATTTATAAGAAGCAAGAGGGTTGTTGCCAGGTGGCATTTCATTTCTCAATTCCTGTATCACCCATCCTACATAAGCAGCCACAGCTATGCACTTGACAGCTGGACCTACAAATGGAAGGAGAGGCTACTTAGTGTGCGCAATTCTTACTCCTGGGGCTGAGGAAATGGACTGAGAATAATTCTGTGATTGGCAAGCCCTGATCTCTGTGATAGGACTCACACAATTACCATGCTATGAATTCCAGGGAAGGTGATGATTTATCATTATGTAGATATAGCTGAAACACCATATTAGCAATGAAAAAAAAAAGCTCTAGCACTTGGAGGAACTGAAGAACTGAAGAGGTTAGCATTTTGTTTTAAGAACAGAGTGAAAACGGGAAGTCACAGAACAAGTGAGAACCCAAAGCAATTTTGGTTTCAATAGTTTCTGTTGAAAAAGGTTTCCTCAAAAAATTCCTGATAGCTGTCCATCCTGTGGAAAAACATGGAGCTATGTGAAATAATACATAAAGGTAGAATAATATAGGAGCTAATGTGTATCCATGTATTAGTTTGATATTTAAGCTCACACAAAGGCTCCTAAGTTGCCTTTAAAATGAGTGACTAGATCTTCAGAAGAATAAAGAAAACTTTGCTTGAAGTAATTTTTAAGGTCCCAGATGTGAAATTTAGCACAGCATGCAGGGCTTAAATGGTGGCCTGCCTGTTGTAACTTGCAGGATCAGGGCCTAATAGCAGTAACTTTTTTTGAAAGCCAAGGGGCTGAATGAGCTCTTACACTCTTGTGCCATCTTTTATCTCATTTGGTGAACACTCAGCACCTGCATGCAGCTTCTGTCAGTAGCATAAATAGCTTTTGCTACTTTACTAGGTCATTAATGGCATGCAGGGATTCTTGACATTCCTGCTTCCCTCCTTGTGGTTTTGAACCTGCATCAGGACATCAGCAGTCAATAATTGTCTCCTTGGCACTTTGGCTTGCTCATTGTCATTTGACAAAACAAACCATCAGTGATAGGAAGAGAGTTCAAAGGCCAAACTACTTCAGCTGAGAAGTGTTTAGGAATCTGTGGTAGGCTTACACTGCAAGGGCAAGTAGGGCTTGGGATGTAAAAGCCTAAGGAAGTGGGACTGGGGTTGTTTTTTTCAGGAGGGGGGAGAAATTTTCCCCCTCGCCTCAACAAGATGTTTCTCCAGGGAGCAATCATCTATTTTCCCTCAAAGAACTGCAGATAAGTAAAGCTTGATAATGAACTGAAAAAGGGGTTTGAGGATCTATAAGTGAGCCACGTTTAAAATATGAATTAAATGTATGCACGGCATAACTTTTGCAGTCACAGATCAACATCTGGCACAGCTGGGTGTGAAGCTTACATGCAAGAAAATGCCAGGATTTAGACTGAACTGAGCTAATTTAACGTAGATCCTCAAAAGCTGGGGACTACCATCAGGAGAACTTGTACAGCATGGTGCCACTCGCTGACTTGAACCTGTGGTTTTATTGATTGCTTACTCCCATGCAAAGTTACACAACTGAGTTTGATGAAGAAACTTTAATTTGGTAACTAAGAGCTTTTACTATTTTTTTCTGGGAATCAGAATCATTTAGGTTGGAAAAGACCTTCAAGATCATTGTGTCCAACCACTAACCTAACTCTACCAAGTCCACTGCTAAACCATGTCCTTAAACAGTCCTCCTGGAGGGATTTAAAGAGTGGGAGGGAAGAGGAGCTTGTGTGGAATGCATCAGATTAAAGTAGGGGCTCTTCTTCATCCGAACAAATCTTCTCCTTTTCTAAGAAAATCCCCACATCAATTGATTTCCATCTTGTGTGAGAGAAAATTGGTAATGTCCTGTAGCATCTGTTCACTCAAGTGCATTTCAGGAATTCTTTGCTTTCAGTCTCCAATATTAGATACTGAACATTAGTTCTTTGATTTTCCAGGCTCTTGAATTGAATTCTTATTTGCCCCATGTATGCAGCTCTATTGGACATATGTTTACCAGTTGTTCCATCCGGATGTAACACAGTTATGAAGTATAGGTGTGTAGGTGTACATCTAGGTGAACAGGCTAGTTCTTAAACCTAGTGTAAACCTTTAGCTGATGTTGTGTTTGGATCTGTTATTTTTAATTTCTTCCTGAAAGGCTTTCCCCATGAAGTAGGGGAATCCTCTGAATTTCTTCCTCATATTGAAGTGATGCACTATTTGCTAGCCAATGTTTGGCTCCCCCCCCCAAAAAAATAGGAATATGCTCACACTGTCATTCATGTACATCTTGGCATATTAACCTGTCTTTCACTCTCTTGACTGCTCTTATGCTGATACATTTCTGGGGTAGTGAAAGTTTATGCCATGTGACTTAAAACTTTGGATGTCACAACATGTCTTGAAAGCTAAATATCATGCCACAAATAGTTGTCTATGCAAAATTTGGAGAAATATTCTGAGATGGCATTAAATTTTTTGTCATTAGAAATCTAAAGCCTATCTGAATTAAATACTTTGTGAACAGTATCAGTTCTGTCTCCTATTAATATTTTAATCCAATCAGCAAGTAATTTAGGAAATAAGAATATGCAATATAATTAAAATGAGAAAACTCTAGTTCTGAATGTTTTGGCAGCAATGAATATCCTCACTTAATAACAAAACTGGATGGCTTTGTAAAGAAGATTGTCCAACAAAAATTAGTTGTTTAGAAAGACTGAGATTGGTTTTAGGAATACAAAAATATTCAGAATCCACATTTTTCATGTTCGTTTCATAAATGAAAAGAGGCTAGATTTAGATTGTGTATATATAAGGAAAAAACATTTTACCATGTGGGTTACGAGACACTGAAACAGTCTGAACGGAGAAGTTGTGGATGTCCTCTCCCTGGAAGTGTTGTTCAAGACTAGCTTGAGATGGGGCTTTGAGCAACCTGGTCTAGTGAAAATGTCCTTGCCCATGGCAGGGGGGTGGAAACAGATGATCTTTGAAGGTCCTTTCCAACTCAAACCATTCTATGAGTCTGACTTAATGTCATTTCCCATTTCTTTCTCTCTGTTGGACTATGGCTGTTTGTTTCCTCTTTTCAGTTAGAGGAGTGGTGTACTCAGCTCTTCTACTTCATTGCTACACCTTGCAGAAGGCTCTCCTCAGGAGAACCCAAGTGCTAACCTGGGTGAGCACAGCCCCTGAACTCATGTTTTTTTCTTGGATATCCTACCAACCAGCGTGACCAGAAAGCAGATTCTTTGACCTCTAGAATCTAAGACTGGCTTTTGAATTCAATGTGGAAGACATTTTGCTAGCAGCAGAAAGAAAACCAGTTGTTTCACCTCATTTTGTAATCTATTCAGTATTTTTTCATTTGTCTTTCCAGTGTGATCAATAATCAGCACATCTTCATGTAAGCAGATTAAGTGATTTAGAGCATCAGGAAGTTACTACCACTTTTTGGATTCTTAAAATGGATTTTAGATTTCATTGGAACCTTTTGAAAAAAGCAGAACCACTCTGTCCAGCTCCACAACCACGCAATACAAGTCAATAAAAAGTGGTTCTGAAACAATTTTCCTACTCATGTTTCTCACCCAACATCGACATTTTAAATGAAAAATATCATTGAAAACTCAGAAGTCAGGAGATTTCTCCCACCTGTCACCAAGGGTTTTGAAAATACTCAATTGTGGTGAAGGACAGCAGTTGTCTTTTTAAAATGGATAAGCAAGGATCTGAACAAGCCAATTCATTTCACATAACTCACTAACGCCTGGTGTCACATAGCAGCAGGTCTGGAAGGCTGTTTGTCAGGGGAGGATTTGAACTTAGGGCTTAGAGGTGAATACTCTGCATTCCAGCAGCAGCTTCCTGAACCGGCCTTTCACTGGCTGCTCAAATGCTGCTCTTGGTTTTGAGACTAAGACCTCTCCCCCTGCCTAACACTTAGCATGTCCAGGTGCTGACTGTGTTTTGGTTTTCAGCCTGGCTCCCCCTGGCTTTTGTAGGATTTGGTTTTGTGTAGCCCAGACTCATCTTGAGTAAGCAATATAAACCAGCCCTATCCTTTAGACAAACAGGAGGGGCAATTTTCCACTGACTGGTACAAACAGTGTTGTGCAAGGTGAGCTAGGATCCCCGCACCCAGAGGAAACTCATACCATTTTTGTCTTAGATGGGAAAACTTACTCCTATTTGTTTTAGTCTGGAGGTATAAGTCTAAATTAACACTCTCTGCTGGAGAGTTTGCCTTAAATTTCCCCTAAATTTGAGGTAGTGTGACTTGAAGGAGGATTAAATAGGATGATAGCTTCAGGTTAATTTCTGGTTTTAGACTTTTTTTTTTTTCTGTGAGAGAATTACCTTCCTGTCTGCTTTCTTACAAAATTTTGATAACTTCTTCCATGAGAGCAGATATTATTATTATTATTTTAATATTATAGCTGCTCCCAATCTCAAAAATATTCATCTTTGAAAAATCAAAAACATTCATAGTGAGTATTCCTGACAACTGATCTTTACTTTTCCTTCCCTCAACTGCTGATAATATTTGTACCACGAAGTCTTTGGAAGTTGGAATTCTAGGCCATACTTGCTTCTCAGGTGATTTAATGGTTAAGTGTTGAGATGGATGACTCTGTTTAATGTTTGCATTTAATTTTTTTTTTTCAGATGTGATTTAATGACAAGATGCTGGGCCCAAGAACCTAACAACAGACCTACTTTCTCTTATATTCAGGACAAACTGGAAGAGATAAGAAACTCTCCACTGTCCTTCATCCACTGCCTTGAAGACAAAAAGGCAGCAACTGGATTCATCAACCCAGCTTTTGAAGGTGAGTCTAGGCCAGCACCTGCTGTCCCCACAGCCTCTTCCTCATGAACAAAGTGGCATTCAGCAGTTCTTTCATTGCATTTGTCACAGCCTCAAAATCTCTGTCTATGAGATGAGAACAGCAAAGATTTCTCTCTCATAAGGAGCTTATAAAGGTTCATTAGGTGCCATTAAGTATGACACATTAGGTAAAGCACATATAAGATTACCAAGCAAAAAGACCTCTATGAGGTTGCAACTGAGACTACCTCACAAAGACATCCAGCTTGCTTGTAAATTTTTGATTCTTCATGATCCTGTTCCACAAAAATAAATGCTTAAGTTCCTTGTATAGACAGGAGAGCTTTAGGAGGCTTCTGGGTGGAAATCTGTTCTAATTTCAAAAGCATCTACTTCTTCTCTATCACCTAAACATGGCAGTTAGACACTTACTTGAAGAGTACTCATTCAGCAGTTGCCTGAAAGTGAGGCATAAATTAGGTACCTAAGTAAGGCAGCTTTTATCCTAGCATTAGGTGCCATTAATAGCTTCAGCCAGAAGACACTTCATGCCTGTGCTCTGCACACTGTGAATGAATAAAACTAGGTGATGTTAGGGAAAATATACTTCAGACATGGGTCATAACAAAGTCCAATTATATAAGAACATTATTAAGGTCATGAAGACAGGAATTTAAAAAAAACCAGGCAATACTAGATTTGAAGTTGTCTGTTCAACTGTGATTCAAATCACTTAAACATAGAAATGAACATCCTGACTGGGCCAGAACAAGAAGCTTTTCACATCCTGCAGTAGTTCCTGACTGGCTAAATCTTGAGAAAAAGTGAAGTCTTAGTGAACAATGTCATCTGAAAATCAGCAAAACCAAAGATTTTAGCAGTTGAAATGTTTCACTTTTATTTCAAAAGGTGTTTGGTTTGTTGTTACTTTGTTGGGGTTTGTTTTGGGTTTTTTTGTTGTTGTTGCTCTTTTTTAATGTAGCCTGTTTGCATTCCACAGTTTTCTAAAGAAAAATATTCCTTGTTAAAAGAATTACTTTACATTCTGAAAAGGCAAAACCTAGTTGTTTGTAAACTATCTAAAGGCTTTGTTTTAGGTTTGTTTTGTTTTTTTTCCTTCATAAAATGTTGTTGAACTAGGAACTCACCCTGTTTCATGAACACTTCTGACACATCAATATTTTGTGATTTCCTAAAAACTTCCTCATCCATTCCAGGAATGACACAGTACTGAATTACACAACTACATACTGATTTTTTTTCTACAGAATTCTACCTATATTCAATTCACTGGCATTGTCCAATGCTCAGTTAATGATAGTCTATTTGATACTTTTTCTAATCTTTGTAAGTTGGTGTAGCTTTACAAATGTCAGTTTATTTCCATCATGACTTGTTTCTGTCCGATCCAGTCTGTGCATGACATTTTTATGTGTCATTGTAAGTCTAAAGACTTTATCAAGACATAATCGGACCAAAGAAAGCCAGAACTTATAACCTATCATTTCATGCTTTTTTAACAGCTGATTTTTCACTCTTATGCTATAATGAGAAGCTTTGTGTATTTGCATGTAGTGTTATTTCCTAGTTTCTTTAAGGGCATCTTTGCTCTAAATAGTGGAGTTCAGGAAAGAGATACTTAATCTGGTGCAAATCTAAGCCTGGCAGTAGTTCAAGAAAGGAGTACAACCAGTTAATCAGGCACTGTGCCCAAGCTAATAGGCTTTACATTTTGGATTAACTTTATCTCACCTAAATGAAGCTGTCTAGAAGCTAGGAGTCTCATCTAAGATACTCTTCTAGTTATATCTGTAGTCAGGAGCAGAAACAGACATCTCCAGAGAGTGACAACTCCTATGCTTTAGGCATGTATCACAGCATGAAAGGGGTCACGTTTTGCCTTTCTCTCCATTGATGATGACTAGAATCTAGGTCATTTGCCATATTCAACTTGGATACAGCATCTCAGACTAGATGCTTAATTTTCAGATGGCTATAGGAACACAACATCCACTGGACATAGGGCTGTATGGGTTTGACCACTTGTATCTGCTCCTGAGCTAGTGTGGTTTCCTAGCTTAGACATCTTCGCTCTGCATTGCATAACTCCACTGGCAACAGAGGCATGAAAACTAAGGGAGTTAAGAAATTCTTGTGGCATTGCATCAATATCTGTTAAAGTCTTTAGCAAGGCTGAAACATTTAAATAGGACCCTGCCCTTCTGCTGCATGGAGCTTGGGAAAGAGGTTGGAATATAGGTTGTCAGTCTTTTGGTGGAGCACACCTGACACAGACGTAACATGCAAGGATTTCAGTTTCAGTGTAAGTCTCTGCTTAGCATAGGCCAGCTAAGCATGATCTTTCCCCTGCTGTTAACTTGCTCAATCTAAACAAATCATTATTTTCACTGGAATGGTAAATACATATTCTTAATGTAAAAAAATTTTGCCAAAACTTGAGGCTCTGCCACACAATAGAGGTCACAGAGAAATAGCCATTGCTACTTTTTTCCAGGGACAACAGTAGTGTTCTTGGAAATGGTCAAGTTATTGAAAAGGAATATATGGATTGAGGCTTCCATTTAAAGTTTCAGTTTGAATGGTTAAAATTTGAAAAACAGTTTACTACAAAAAGTGTGCTTGTATAATGGACTTTTAGGGTAGTCCTAGTATTTGTGGTACTTCATCATGTAAGCTAAATTCAGGGAATCTGTTGGCAGTTGTCACTTTTTACATCAGACTCCCATACGCCTGTTTATAATAACCCTGTTGAGTAAGTTTGTCCCACTGTGGTAAGCAGGGCAATTCAATGCAGGCAGAGCTTTGGCAATAGCTTTCAGAGTCAGCCTGTTTTGCTCAGCACACTCTTTCCCTGAGCCTTACCCTTTTCCCTACTATCTGCCCTTGTGGGTGGCTTCCCCCTATTCTTCCCTTTCCATAGGCCCTGCCCAGCTGTTATTGCCACCAACCTACTGTTGGATCTCCAGTGGGATAGTGTATTGGTTTAGTAAGAGCTGCGGCTGTAGGGTGGCCGGAGCCGCGTGGCTGCACCACTCCCCGCCCCTTCCTCTCTGCCGCGGGTTGTGGACAGATAAAGAAAAAAAAGGTTTAAAAGTGCCTTTTTGAGTTGAGATAAGGAAGGTTTAATATATGTAAGAAAACAACATGTAATAAGCACTTGCAGTTAACAAAAAAAATGGTAACGGTGAGAAAGGAGCAATACAAAAAAATTGATACCAGACAACAGCGATGGACCGAGCTCACAAAAAACAGCTAAACACAAACTGCCCCCCTACTGGAACTGGTCCCGGGGCATGACGTCAGCATGGCATAGAATAACCTGGCTCCACTAAAATTAACCCTGTCCTGGCCAAACCAGGACAGATAGGAAGACAAAGCAACAGTTTTCATGCTTCCACTTAGTGTTTTCATGCTCCGGTTCTCAAAACTCCTCTTTAACTACTCCTCAGGCTCATTTGGTGATTTTCATATAGGGAAAACCCATCATGAAACAGTATAGGTTGAGTTTTATCTATTTACGCATCATCCTTTCACTTAAATGTATTTTAAAAGACTAAACACTTGATAATCTCTTTACATATCTCTATAATGCACAGACTTATTTCCCTGTATATTCATAGTTTGCCTGTAGGTCCTCTCCCTCTTTCCCCAAGTACAGTCTTTATAAACCCATTAAAATGTAATGCTACATACTTGACTGAAGGCCTAGAGTCCTGGTGATGTCTCAGTGTGGCTTGATTACCTGATCAGGGCCACATGCATGTCAGTTTTCTGTAGCTCTCCAGCCATGAACTAATCTAACAGTTTTTCCACCTGTGATGTAAATCTCATGCAGCAGAGTTCAGTGAAATGTGGGCTCCAGTAGTGTGACTGATTTAAGTAAGAACCAGCAATTCAGATTCTAGTCAATCTTCCAGACTAAAACGTGTGTTCCATTATGACCCTATTATAAACAGTTTGGGGCATGGAACATGTCTCAGCCTGTGATTTGTAAAACACTGTATAACAAGTAAGCAATTTTCTAAATTTGCATTTATTTTTTGCTGGGACTAGGCAAAGTACTTCTTGTGTTTCTAGTAGTAGTAGTAGAAAGATGAAAGCCCAAATGGATAATCCAGAAGACTGTTCCATGATGGATTGTGTTGGACAACATTTTCCAAAAATGTTACATGGTCATTGGCCTTTGTGTGTAATGAAACTCCTGTCATGAGCCTTCCGCCAAGAAATGCTTGTTCTCATCAGGAGACTTGGTTCCAAAAGAAACAGCCAAATGTCAAGCAAAGTGCAATGACAGGCCTCAAAATAACTATGATACTTAGCCCTAGACGGAATCATACATCTTCCAAATTCTGTTGAGTCTTACCTACTTCTAGGTAGCAACATCTTTAGCGGATCTGTACATGCTGCCAGTGCTATTTCATAGATGGAAGAGTGGGAAAACATTAAGATTTTCTCAACAACATTAATGACAGTGCAGTATGACATAGATTGCAAGTGTGGATGATCTAATACAGACAGTATGTTAGCGGTCTGGACAGCATGCTGCCAGGATAGCATGGGGATGGCAAAAGGGACACTGGCTTTATTATTGCAAGAGTTACCCTTCTAAAGGAAGCATCAAGTGGCAATAAATATGCCTGAGCAACACCAGCAGCTCCTGGCACTGCTGCTTCTGAAGGGAGGGAAGCAAACTCAGGACCAGGAACAAGTTTACCACTTCAGAGTTTTTCCTTTCTGTTCTTACAGACTTTCCCAGGACACTGATCATGGGCATTAAGTAGCAGCAACAACATTATTTTTTTTTGAGTGAGGGAAGCACTGTCCAGCTGGAGGACTGAGACACCAGTGGGTTTTGAATCCAATGGGAACTGCCTGAGCAGAAGAGCTGTCACCGGTGTTTCCATTCATTGCTGAAAGACAGGCTCTTCCACCAGTTTCAAGAAGTGCAAGCGAAATATCATGAATCAGCATGCTAACAGGATGGCCTTGCATTGCTGTAAAAATAACAAGTCCATCTATTTTCAGACATAACTTTTTACATTTGCACATACAAGACAGCACTATATTTTTTCAGGTCCCAAGCATGTCCCTTTACGGATGGAAACACCTGTTTGTTTTGGCAAACATCTTTGCCGACACCAGACAACTGGGAATTAAGCAGCTGGAGTGGCTCCTTGCTTTTATGACCCAGGGGGCCTATTCTTATCAGGGCTGCTCCCCACAATCCCTTTTGGACTTGTAAGGAAAAAAAGTCTAATTGCTCAAAAGCTGTGTCAGAGCCTCATGGTCTTTCTGCTAGGAATGGCTCCTCTGGCGAGAGGAGATGCAGGGCACTTGGAGGGAGCTTGAGGAAATACAGGGTGAAAGGCTAAAGACTAAAAGGAAACACATTTGACCTCAAAGCCATCTTCTAAATATCACTAAACTGGAGATGTTGCTTGAAAAATGTGGGAAGATATAACACCATTTTGTAATGTTTCCTTTTTTCGCTTTTCTTTCCAAAGCCAGTCACTCAGTGTATTTTTTTTTTTTAGCAATGAAGGTACTTGCTAAAAAAGTAACTTTATTTTTAACCTCTGTGCAAAATTTGGCATTGATGGGATTTGATATGAAAACCTGTAATCAATTATTTCATCATTAATTATACGCCTGCTCTCTCTTCTGGCCGAGTAGTACTGGTTTGCTCTTCCTGTGTAAGAACAATCAGTTTATTTTCCTAAAACCAGCTGTCTTTTAGAAACCATTCTGCACACCAAACTTAAAGTAATCACTTGGTCAAACGGAAGCTTCTCTAAAGCAGATGTGTTGATAAGAGACATTTTTAAAACCTTGTATCTAGTCTCCTTTGTATTTTTCTGAAATTCAGTAATCCTCTTCCCCACTTAGCTTAGTGAGTGGCTGACCCAAAGCCAGCGGAGGTCAGAGAAAAGGCTTCTTCCAAAACAGTGAGTGGTTACAACACTGCAGGAAAAAGGGGACTTGATGGCATGATTGTTTCTTATTTGTCCCATAGACAACTGCTGCTTGATTCCAGAGAGCACACATGAACCTTGTGATACCTCAAGGAAAGTCATGCTAATACTTTGCCTTGGACTGAAGAAAAAAAATCAGATTATATGATGTTATAAGAGCTGACGTGTATAGATGGAAGCAACTAAAACTTAGTCACTGCCTTTACCTTCACTGTGTCATTTGACAGAGAGTTGTGGACGTGTTCAGGGGATGTAATTGTGTAAATGTAAGAATATGAAATAAGCATCTCCGCAAAGTGGCCTATTCCTCCTTTCTCTTTCACTGGCTGTAAAGGCAGCCCAGGCAAGGAGCCTTATCTGGACACCTAAGGTTTGGTGATTTAAACTTTGTAAAATTAATCCGGCTTTGTAATCTGGAGAAGGGATGTGCTTTCCTATTTATATAGCTTTATTGTACCACAGCAAATGTGGAACTGGCCTTTTTTGGTGCTCTTATAAATGATAATAAACAGGTTTATATCTCTCTTTCATAATACAGCTTCTTGCACACAGAGGTTTCAGTCCACAGATCTCTGAAAAAGCTATTGAAATAAAGACAGGCAGTCAATTCTTCAAGCAATTAAGTGCAGTGGAAATGCAAGATGAACAAAATTCTCACTTCCAGCAACTTTAGTGTCTGACAGAATAGCAAAGCTCAGTGAGTCACCCTCAAACCATGCAAGATCATATGCTTCATTAGACAGGAAACACTGATATATCTCCACTGATATATAATACAGAGTGGAGTATTAAAACGGATATATATTTGTTCTATTTATATTCTTACTGGCAATGTGCAGAAACTGAAACACAGCACCTCCAGCTCCAGGTGGCCAGCAGGTATCAGGGAAAATACTCCCTACACAGGAACTATCTCCTTGAACTAACCAACATAGCTGAGGTGGAGAAGTCAGGGTTCAATAGCCACCTTTTTCACCTTTAACAAAATATGTCATCAAGTGCTTCTTTTGAATGTGTTCACTCTGGGGTACATCTTTCAGCCATGCTAGTAAGTCAGCCAGTCTCTTGTTTACTACCACATACATTGTGTGGCAGGGACAAAGGGTAGAGTATGTGTAAAAAAAAAAAAAACCAAGAGAGTATTAATGGGGAAAAGCAAATGTGGCTGCACTTCTAAATACCTTTGCATATTGAAGGTGCTAAGCATCGGGTGGGATAATGCTACCTAGAATTAGTAACATCTCAGGCTGGCTGCTTAGTTGGTGTAACTCAGTGGCATCCCACTGGTTTCTATGGAGCTTTCTTAATTTGCACTAGCTGAGGATCTGCCCCTGAAATAGCTGTGATAGAAGATCAGCATCTCTAGATCAGTTTGTTCAGTCTCTACCAATCAGCTTTTCTATTGACTTTTTTTTTTCTTCTTATATGTTGTCACCCTCTGAACTTAAACACCAAAAAACCCATCTGCTTATCAAGACACCACAAAAATTTGCACCCTTCCAGGCAGGACTTCAAAACATGTTGTGAGCCCACACAGGCTACTGAGCAGGCAAGGAAAGGCACTGCGATTGCAAGGCAGGATGCACGGCTCAGCTCAGCACCAAGGCTACCCTGAAGCAGAAAACTGCTGACAGAGATGCTGAGACTGGGAAGGGGGAAGCACAGATTTTATCAGGTTAGGACTGATCTGCTCAGAGGAGGCTAAGCAAGCAAACTCCATCCCTCATTAGTATGAGTCAGGCGATCATAGTTTCTTGTGTCAATTAATGCGGGGCTCTCTGGAGTAGGCTTCTGCCTACCCATGGAGAGATGCGTTGTAATTAATTTACCTGCAGTTTGGCTTCAATGCTGTGCTTTAAGCACACCACTACTGTGAAAGGTGTCCAGCAAGGTCAAAGCTACATGCATTTCGGATCTAAGACAGGTATCTATGCAAGTATAGTGCTAAGCTTTGAACATGCTATTTTAGTTACTGGAAGCAGTCTACCTGAGAGGGCACAGAGCTCAGTGGGAACCTGCCTCTCAGCAGAGTACTTCTCAGCCTGTATAAAGCTCTGAACTGCCAGAACTAGCCTGGCTCATGCCCTGAGGTAGGTTGTTTAAAGAGAACGTGGGTAACTCTACACTATGCAGCAGTCCACGGTGTAGACAAGTCCTCAGGATTTAAGCGTTTGGAGTTGTCTCCCCAGCACGACTCTAGATTCCATGAAGGTGTTCCTTGGACGCCTCGTCTCAGGGTGTTTTGTTGGCTCAGTCAGGCTTTGCTTGTGAAATCTGAGGGGATCACATCACATGGTGTATCCTGCATTTACTCACGTATAACCCAGCATGACTATACATCAATCAGCTAATTTTAGCAATGTTAAAACTGAAAAGAAAAGTATATCTCATAAATATACTGACCTGCCCCTCTTTTCTCCATTTTCCTTCAAATTCTTAACACTTTTTGGAAGGGGCTTCCAAATATTATTCAGAATTCTCCACATTGGCTTATGGCTTCCCATAGTGTTAGTGGTGCTTCTTGCCCTCATGTTTCTGTTGTCATTTCACAACATATAATGATTCTCTCCCTCAATTGCGCATTTTCAGTATCTTCTGTCTCCACCCAACATGTAAGTGAGCAGGAATTATTTGCTTGCTTTGCTGACTTACATGAGAGGCTTGACATCTTTGTATAGATTTTTTGGCTTGTACAGCAGAATGGTGCTAAGCTTTCATAGGTGCCAAACATGACACTAAGAGATGACACAACAGTAAAGGAAAGGGCACTTGTAGTCAAAAATCTCATTGTGAAAGGGGTGGCAGAGTTATAGACATCATAGGAGAAGCGTCATCAACATTATATTCATTCTCCATCATTGGATAGGATAAGAATAATCTGCAAAAATAGTATTTCTCACTTATTTTGTTCCCAAAGCTCAAAAGGTAAAATCAAGGCAAGGAGTTTGATTTTTTAAACTCTTTTTCTCTGTAATGAGAAACACAGTGGTGCACAGGCTGAAAAAGGATTATAATATTTTACATATTCTGTAGTTCTTTAGACCTGTTGGGGAAAGAATTAGTAATGTATCTATATATCTGGTAAAAATATCTCAGTGACCTCATACTCACATTTGTGTAAACATCACCTCATCAGTTCCAGATACTTATACAGGAAACAAATCTGAATGCTCCTCTAGTGTTCTATACTTAGGCAGGTCAGCCGGCATATGTCTGGTCTGTAAATACCCAGTTTTACTTGGGTCCTTATTTTAAGGTTTCTCGCTTAAGACTTTGTTGCAAACATGTCCTCAGCATTTACCAGTGTGCATATTCCAAAGCAACCTGCCCCTGAGGGTTCCCATTAAAAGCTTTATTAAACAAAAGCCAAATAGAAAGCAGAGCTCTATGGGTTGGTAAAGGCTTAGTAGGGATTGAATTACTAAATATTGCCATAATAGTCCTGAATGACAAAGTGAGTATCAAATTATTTTTCGTAGCTGTCAGTCACTGTGGTATGTGACCACAGTTTGCTCTATGTTCCAATCCCCATCTTGCTAACAGGTTTCTAAAGTCAAAATTCTCCTTCAGACTTTTCCTGATAATCTTTCCTAATGGACTCTAGCATGCAGAACAGACTTCTGAATTTATAGCTTGGGGGGCTGAGTGATCATAATGACATAATAAATTGTATGTTGCCTCGTGTGACAGCACAATGCTTACGATTATTTTGAAGAGATAACCCTGAATGTCACATGTTTAATTTTCCAGTTGTGAAGCAAAGTAAGGAGGGAGTGTAATAAAAAAAGGTACATGTTACAAAAATAAATGCAAAAATAGCAACAATTATAAATCGAGCCTTTAGTTAATAATTTTAGCTTTTTTTTTTTAAAGATATATCCCCTGCAATGGGTTTCAGGTAAATGTATATGTGAACTGCGTAAAATTAGGGAAAAAATATAAAGTTTTTAGAAACAGGAAAAACACTCTGGATTGCCAAGTTTGAGCTTCTAGAAAGACAAAATATTACAAGTCCCCTAGAGAGATGGTATATAATGATTTAGTAGGTAGAAAACTACCTACGTTACAGGACTCTTTAGCAGTATTATTAGCAGCACTACACAAAGGTACACATTAAAATCACTTTGGCTTTAAGCAGGCTATCTTACTACAAAAGAAGTAAGTCATATATTCATAACTGTGTTGCTGCTTGTGCAGCTATGAATGGTGATGACCAGCCTTCCCTAAGTGACTTGCTTAAAGCTATCATCCACACAAGCAATAGTGGAAAATAAATTTGAAACATCAATCACTCTATGCAGTCACCAAACCACCTTTCTCCAACAGCTCTCTGATTTTGTTTGCTTTCTAATTCTACATGTATATCACTGGGCTGTTGTCTTTTTTTTGTTTTGTTTTTAATGCAGATAGTGATGTTCCATGTGCAGATTCGGACAGTATTCTTTCAGCCATGGTAATGGAAACGAGGAATGAAGAGGGCTTAAATTATTTGGTAGTAGTCAAAGAAGGCAATCAAGATCAAGGAAGCATCAATTCCGCTGAACTTAGTTAAGTCGTATTCCCTCTGAAAGAAAGAAAGAGGGAAAGAAGAGAAAAAGCTCTACCAAAGAAGACATAAACCAAGGAAAATATTCTGCACATCATCATACTTACAGAAATGACCTAAAAACCCAGCAACTCTCTAAAACACCAAAACTATCAGAAAATGTCATAAGGTACTTAATGATATGTAGCAGAATAAGACCACAAAATATTTTTATTTTCTACACATTACAGTTTGGGTGTTTCACAGGAGGTAGGTTAAGGGAATAAAACACGTAATCAGACAGCAAGTGATTTTACTGTGGTGTTGATTCAGTTTACACAATCACATATGCCTCAGACACAGATAGTCCTTCCAAAAAGGGAGTACTGGTATGCTCTATCAAAGAAGGGACCAACTTGCTTGTGAAAGAAAAAAACAATTGAAATCTAGCTTCATTGTGCACAAACAAGGTTTCACAAATTGAAAAACTAACAGAAATAAATGTATTTTTATGAACTCCAAATCAGAAAGCAATTGAAGAAGGGTGACTGGGTTGTCCACTGCTGGGAATAGTCTATTTCACTCTTTAATTTATACTAATGCTTGCAATCTTCTTGAGTGTTAAGTCGCACAGTGATTGATCTGTGAATGTAGGTAGTCCTGTTTTCTTACATTTCTTTTCCTTTCCCTTCACTTAATTTTTATTGGACTGGGTGAAGGGAGATACTTTTCCTTGAAGTGTTTGGAGATCAAGTCAAAGTATATAATAAAATGATATATAAATCATTACTGAATAAAAGACAGAAGTAAGATTTTTGAAACATTTCATTATGAACAGTAGTTTGCAAATTAGGCAGAGCTATTCACTGACATCTGTCAGGAAGCTAGAAACGTGCTCTGATTTTATACAAGTATTTGATAATGGGGGACACTGAAGAGTGGTAAAGACACTATCTGATGTCAGAATACATACATTTGTAAGATGCAAGTCCACTGAAATCAAGCTTTGAAGTATCTTAAAAGGAGATCTAACACAGATGAACAAGATGTTTAGGGTCTGACCACTTTACTCAAATGAAATAGAAATTGAGAGCTTTTGAATTGGGATTCTTCAAAATCCCTGAAAAAGCCCATTCAAGCAGTCTATAATTATACAAATATGTTTTTCTTAATCTACAAATTAGTGTAAATGCCAGATTTGCTAATAACAATTGCAGCACTTTACTATGCTCACCAGACCATGAGTGACAGATAAATACTGTATAATGTTTCCTTCCTCTTCTAGTGCTGCTTGATTAATTGTACAGCCATTCCTTCCAGTTCAATAATTTAAACATGAGTAACATTTACTAACTAGTAGCATGTGCGAGCCAGAAACCAAGAGGATCCCCATTCTTTAGTCACCCCACATGGATGTCTTCACATGAGTGCATAATTCCACTTAACTTAAGAGGAATGCTTGGTCAGCAAGCCACAAAGGTTTTGAAAACCAGCAGGACTCCATATGATATATTTTTCTTTACCAGGAGAAGCACACCTTTCACAGGCCGTGTGACCATGTCTGTGATGTGATAACCCAAGTTTATTCAGTTTCATGTAGGTCTGAGTTGGAACAGAATCATGCAAGAGCCTACCCAACATGGGTGAACTGGGTTAGTGGGCAAGGTGAGAATCAGTGACAGACACCAGACAGAAGCAATGCCCTTGAGGTCTCAAAGTAGCAACAAATAGCCAAAGCAGCACAGAAAGAGCAGAGGTGAAGGTGAGTTTTGCTTTGTGAACATCTTGTCAAGTGTTGCAAGACAAGACTAGTTTTAATGGAGGATTTATCACAGCATGATGGGGAAGGAAGTGTCAAGTTTAATACATTGCTAATAAATGAAAGCTCAGGATATTGACCAGTGATCTACGCCTTTTGCACCTAATTGTATGAAAAATGTACTGGATTGGATAAACTACAAATCTCTTGTTCTGGGTCCGTTTAGGGGTTCAGGGCAGGTCCCCACGGAAACAGAACGTGTGCTCTCCCCCCTCCCTATCCCTTCGTTCCCCCCCAGACAGGTGGGCAAAAAGGGAGATCAGGAGTAAAAAAAGAGAGAGAGACTTTGCACTGTATTGGAAGTTTAGAAAGAGATATATATATATTGTTTAAAAGGGAACAGAAAACAAGAAGGGAAGGTAGATATAGGTACAAAGATGGGGGGAAACACAATAAATGCAATATAATACAAAACCAAAGGTTGGATGGCTTCGGATTCACTGGAGGATGAGAAGTAGTGAGAAAATGGCTCCTGGCCGCATGGAGAGCGGTCAGCTCCCAAGCGTCTCTTCCTCCCACGCTGGAGACCACTTCCTGCCTCCAGTATCCGGTGTGGACAGGAAGGGGGAGGGAATAACTGCTTCCCCCCTGGGACCCTCAGGGTGTCCAAGCCCTGCCTGTCCTGGTCCCAAACCTCAAACCATAACATCTCTCAATCCAGATCTAAGGATCCTGATTTGTTATTTGCTGAATTCAGTGGCAGACACAATACTGAACCTTCCCCTTAAGTGCAGTGGTCTGAGGCACACTCAGTGATGCAATGTCAGCTCTGAACATGGCTTCACCCATCACTCCATTCTCCTTCTCTCATTTCCCTGTCTCAGAGAAGTAAGTATGCAAACGCAACCATTCCACTGAGCTATGGTAAAGCTTAATTTGATGTGCGCAAACTTACCTCACTTGCCTCCACCTATGATGCTACTTGCAAAGTTTCTTAATCCCTTATGTTTCTTTACACATCTTCATTATTCACCTTCTCTATCATTGAAGTGATGCTTCCTCTCTTCATTCAAACTCTTCATGGTGATTCTCATTTTACTCATCAACTCTTACTCATTACCAGGAAGACACCTCTCACCTTCAAGCAGCCAGCCCCCGATGACAGTTTTCAGAGCTACTTTTGGGGACACCAGGGGAGACACACATATAAGAGGCGACGAGAATGAAAGATTGTTTTAGCACATTCTCTCCTAGGCAGAAAAATGGTCACTTCCTGGCCTGTTTGTCTCTGATAGTTGAGTTGGTAGCTTCCCCTGTGGCAGATCAAGGGAAAGAGTCAAGGAAGCCTTCACTTCAAGTGTCTTGACTTTCAAGACTAAAGTTTTAAATAAGTACAAATGGGTTTAAGGGTGATAATGCCATTTAAAGAAAATATATGTTTTGGGGAGAAAAGAATCTGACATATCAGAAAGGTTAAGTGTGAGATAAGGGTACAACTGAAGCAGTTGTGACCACACTTGTGTGATGTACTTGCCAAGAAACTCATCCTCAAAAGCAGAGGCAATAACGTGCATTTTTACCTTCTTCATTTAAGGTATATGGTGAGACTGAGTCTAGGGTGTGATATCTATGCAGTAAGAGGAATTCTTTCTGGATTCCCTTGTAAGCCAGGTGAAGCCACCTAAATAAGAGGAGAACCATGTCTTGAGAAGATTCCCTCTACAAGAGCTGGTGGGAAGGAGAAAGTGACATCTGAAGCCTGAATCATAAAATGCATAGGGGCTCCTGTCAGTAGGCTAGTATAAAGCAGACGGGCCAAATCTTCACCTGATGTAAATCAGGTTAAATATCTGAAGCTATGCTTATGTACAACATTGGAGAAACTATCTACAAGTCTTTAGCATCTCAAGATTTGGACTGAGACAGGTAGACTTATGCCCAGTCAGTTCCTAAGCAAAAAATGGCTAATTTCCCTAAGCTTCCTCCTCTCCAAACTATTGCTGATCACAACCTTATACAGAGTGGAATATCTCTTTGGTTAGTTCAAGTCATCTGCCTAGCTATGTCCCCTCCCAACCTCTTGCACACCCAATCTATTCATGGGGTGGGGGGCAGCGTGAGATGCGGGGAATCCTTTGAAGCTCTGCAAGCGTTTTTAGAGTAACTAAAACATTATTAGCATGTTATCAGTATTGTTTTAGTTGCAAATCTAAAACACAGCACAAGATGAGCTGTTGAAGAAGAAGCTGAAGAAAACAAACTCCAACCCAGTACAGTCTCTAACCTGCTCAGAAGAAGGCGGAGATGTGTGCCCTTAAGCACTGACCAGGTGCCCTAGGTGAGTCTCTGAGTCACAGACAGTTACTGTCCCAGGCTCTTCCTTGCTGCCAGCAAAGACACTTGGCAAGATCACTGCGCAACGACAGTGAACATGCTTCAGGATGAGATGCCACACAGAACCCACTAGTGCTGAGCTCTCAAATGGCAATGACTGAACTCTGAGCTGTGCTTGAACAGACATGGAAATGCTATGTGGCTTTGGTTGGCTTGTTTAATCTCTTAGCTGCAGACTTGACATCCATATGAATGGATGAAAAATACTGACACCTATGAATAGTATTTACTACAACATAACATAAATGCTGTGGTGGTTAATTAAAGCTTGTAAATTATTTTGTAAATGTGAAGGGCCAAGGCAGAGGTTACTTATTTACTAAGGCACCATTTTCAGTGGCATCAATTCTAGGTCTTCCATCTTCAGTCCCCTTAGTCTACAACAGGTGATAACATCCGACCATCACTGCATCTCTGATTTTCAGGGTTGCTTGCAAAGGCTTTTGAGCCAGCATATGCTGATGATGAGATCCTTCCAAAACCTATGTACCGTCTGCTTTCCATTTGGGACCTAAACCAAGATCCTACAAAGGAAAAACCAATGCTTTATGACAAAAATATTGATTCCTTATTGGGTCAAAGATAAAGTTATGGGAAGTTTGCATGTAGCTGCTGCTGAGAGATATGATGCTAGGCTTCAGTGGGATCATTCACTTACCCCTATGTGCCACAGAGGGAGTGCTCAGCAGTTTGACACGAGCTAGTGACCTGGCAGTGCTGGGTTAATTAATGGTTGGACTCAATGATCCTAAAGGTCTCTTCCAACCAAAATAATTCAGTGATTCTATTTTATGGGAACATGACTGTCAAGGTCTTGGAAGGGTAAACTTGCACAGATTGAAAAGAGGATTTTTTGAGATATGAAAGGAAAAAGATGTGTCTGCTTGTTGAACATAGGACTGAAATATGTGGGGTGTCAAGATGATTTTAGTGCCTTTTTTATATTTAACATTCAGGTCTCATCTTCTATAGGAGACTATGTTGTCAGTCATTCGAGGGTACCATCCCAAGATTTGGAGAAATTAAAAAAGACCACCAGAAAGGCAAAACATTGTGCAGCTACACTGCTAACACAAGTGTTCTCTATTAGTCTTTGTTACCTGGAAAAACTAAGTGGAGGGGACAAGAAAGGCAAGAGTTCAGTTCACCACAGCCTTGCTTATCTGAGACACTCAAGCCAGGGCCCAAGGCTGAGACTAAAGTTATTGTTCCTCAGATTTCCTGGTACCCTAGATGACAGAGACTAGTAACATCCTCCAGATAACAAGATCCCTCAAAATTTGGTTCCCTTACCACGTGTATTGAAGGACACAAATATCATTACAGAAGGGCCACTGCACCTTTGCATTCCACAGCTGCTTCCAGCAGAGAAAGTTTTATCATCAATTTGAATTGAATAATGTCTCCATTTTTTTTCTTTCTTTTCCTTTGACAACTGTGGCATGCTGCCTGTGATGGTTTGAGTCCTCAAGTGTGGCTTTACCGAGCACAACTGGGTGAAAGGGATCTTCTGTGACCCAGCTTTAGGACTATACATTTTAATAATAACCATGAAGGCAAGCTTTCTTCTAGACTCAAATTTACCTCTTTCTACACAAAGCTGATATTAATTCAGCAATAAAACACCTGAAAATAGACATTATAGAAAAGAATGTCTGTAAAATGTTCCTGACAGTCCTGCTAATTATTAAAAAGTTTTAACTCACCTTCATTTATTTTAATTGATTCTTGAAAGTTTTTCTTACACACACACTGGAGTGAGTTGCAGGAGGTTGCATACCAGGTGGACTTTTCAAACGATCATGGCTCTATTTATAATGACACTTGGCACTTCTAACTGACATTATATTTTAACTCTAATAAATAACCAGAAACCCAGTGAATCAAAGCCAAGTGATGATGCCAAAATATTGTCATTATTGCCAGTGACATGACTGATACTGCCGTATAAAATAACCTTTTTTATAATGTGTTAACTTCTTATTCAGATGACGTCTTCTATTTGGAGGACGTTCATCACTGTCTTCTATCTTTTACGGTAAGAACAGAGCTATGAAATAGCCACTCTGTGTTTGGATACCAATCCCTCTTGCAATGCTGTTGACATAGCTGGATCGTCTTTTTCCTGGTTTTTTTTTTCCTCTCCTATCTTCCCTGACGGTACAAATCACTTAGTGCTTGTTAGAGATGAGACCACTGACATGGCTTTGCTGTCCTATGCAGTACGGTAAGCAACTACAGCTGCCTCTTCACCTGTCCTAAAGGAAAGAGTGGAGTTTCAACATTATTTTGTAGTGCAAAAATCTCACAACTCTGATTAATCTCCTGGTGTATGTCTCCGTCTTCACACATCTAAACACCTTTCCAGAAGGGTTGAACATGTGTCAGTTCTCAGTAATTTCCAGTCACAAATATATTTAGTTTTATCTTACAGAAAAACAGGAGAGGCAGAACTCTGGGAGGCACAGAATTGACCTTTAATGAGAATATCTTCTCTCACATCTTCATATGTCTTCAGTCTGACATCACCACATCCCCAGAGATGGAAACCTACTCACATAGTGCAGCCTTGTGTTCTTCAGTTAGGACCTTGCTAGCTTTGTGCTCACCTCAGTTTGTCTGCTGACATAGACTTTGTTATCTTCACAGAGATATCACTCAATAATTTTTGAGTCTGCTGCTTAAAGTGAGAAGAATTATTCTCTACCTGAATCTACTAAAACAAAATTAGTGGTCACGATAAACCACAGTCAGCTGTTAAACACATCCTCTTGCCTACCCAACTCAGAGACGGCTCTTGGCTTTAGCGGTAGCATCACCAGGTTAGATATCGTCGTTTCTCTTCACAGAAACAAACTGAGAAGGGACTATTTCATAGAATCATAGAATTTGCCCCACTACTTGTCAGCATTCAAGGTTGGCATTAAATAATTAACATGGGCATCAAAAATGAAGGAAAAATGACACATTTAGAGATATCTTTTAAAGTATTTGTACACTTAACCACGTGATCTTGCAGCAGTAAATTTACGTGGTCACTAAAGGCTGAGTGAGGTGTCACCAGGAAAATGGTTTGACCTTACTGTAGCTGAGTTGTCAGGCCTGCATGTAGTTGTCATACTGTCACCAAAATCAAACTTTGCCACTCCTCACTTTTGAGTTGCTCCTATTTTTTTTCAGGTCTCTTCTCCAAGGAATGCTTTCTGAAATGCCTACTTGTCTCATATAGAAGTAAATTTATTGGGAAAAGTGTTACTCTTCAGCATTCTTTGATTCAATATTATCTGATGAGTAAAATACTTGATCTTGGTGGAAGCAATCTAAGAAAAGGTGGTGACAAAGTGACTAGAGTGGCAAATGCCTGACTGCTACAGTGTTTGCACAGTTGTGTTTTGGCTCAGATCATAAACTCCTACAATTTCAAAGTAGTATATTGGTTTCTGGGAAATGAGAAGTTAAAAAAAAAAAAAGCAATAAGGTGGCTTTTAGGAGACAGGCCTATATGCAAAGAGGTTGGACTGTGACTAAAAACTTATGACTGTTACTCTAAGGACTATGCAGATACAAAAATTGCAAATTCTTATCTGATTTACATGTTTTTTTCAAAACTGCAAAAGTGGTAAGTTAAGTGGCAAAGCAAAACAATAAAGTGTCCTGGGAAATACACTGCCCAAGAGGGTAAACAAAACCAACTACAAGTGCCCTCTTAAACACAGGATTTGCATTTTCTTAGCAGAATAAACTCTCTGTCTTGACTCTCTGTGCTCTCACTGAAGTGGAGGTCAAGGCTAGTGACAACTGGGAGCTGTTCCTGGAGGCTTTCTTGCCTTTTTAGGTTATGAGGGTCTCTGTGTGTTTAGGATAATATGATTGACAGCTCCACTCCGGCCCCAATTAGCACCCTATAATTTATTAGCTTCTGCTTTCAGATTATGCGCTAACTTCACAAATATTTCAACCACGGAAACAGCAGCTATCAAGTGTCTCTTTCCTGATCCAGCTCACAGGGGCTGCAGTCAAATACAAGGAGGGAGCTGTGCAGGTCTGTCAAGAGAGAATAATCATTTGTGTCTGTGTGCAACTGTGTGTAACTCTTCAGGACTCGGCTTGTGGAAAAAAGGGGTTGTTCCACTGGATCGGGGCTTAGGGCTTGGTTCTTATCACAGGGATATGGTGCAGGATTAAGAACAATGTGCTGGCTCTTCTGGAGAGAGTCTACGGTTGTTCAATTCTGTTTATCATAGAAATACTAATGCTTCAGCTCCATGCAAATAGCATTTATAAGAAAGTTGGTGTCCCTCCAAACACCTTCTTTTGCTCCTCATTGCTGCAGTGTAGGACCAGAGTAGTAAGTGCAGGAGTGAAGAGGCAGGGTGAGGCAGCAGAACAGAGAGGGAATGAGATGCAGGCAGAGTCAGGGCTGGGGCCGGAAGTCAAGAAGAGAAGTTAAGAAGTCAGGGAAGGTGTAATAAATGAGGAGGGTGCCTTGCAGCAGTATGTAGGCCATGTGTGGCAGGAAGAAATGTGCCATGCAGTGGGGAGATGGGGCACCCTCAGTAATGTCCAGTGTGGTATTACATCTCACAATGAGACAGTTTTCTTCTTTGGTATTTTTCCTGCCTTTACCATGAATGTAAACAACCAACCGACATATCCCTAAAGAAACTCTCCAGTCTTTGATCAGCCTGTGTTTTTGTGGGCTCCAGCCAAGCACGGCAAAGGGAGGTAGGTGTCTGTGCATGGCGGTGGGGCCTAGAGGTGTGCACCCTGCACCCCTGGCCAGGCTCCTTCAGCACCTTCTCCTTCTCCCACAGGTCCTGACACAGAGAGGGCAGGGGCAGAAGGAGGGGGACATGGCCCCCCCAGTGCCTCTCCATTACAGTTTGCACTCACGAGTTTGGTGCACATTATTCACAGGCTACGCTTGGCTAAGGAGGAAACAGAAGGTGCTACAAAGGTAACTCCTCCTATGTGACTGGAAATGGGCAGGAACAGGGGGACCCTTCTAGGCTGCGCTGCTTGTCAGTACAGTCCATCTAGAGAACAGTCTCAGGGCGCTGGGAGCTAAATTTACAATACAATTCCCAAGACTGTAGCCCCAAATCTTGAGGCTGACTCAAGCAGAGCCTTTTTTTTTCTTTTTCTCTTTTTTTTTTTTTTTTTTTCTTTCTCTTTTTTTCCCCTTTTTTCTTTTTATTTTTCTTTTTCTCTTTTCCTTTTCCATGTTTTCATTTACTTTTTCTTTTTTCTCTTTCTTTTTTTTTTTTTTCCCTTTTAACAGTCCCCTATTTACATTTCCCTATACAAAATTGCCTAGCCTACAAAATCAATCCTACTGCAACTGCTCCCCTGGGTGGCAGGCCAGGGAAGCCAGCCAGGACACCACAATCCCCCTGAGGAGCTGGCTCACCCTTCTGTAATCAAAAGGGCATGTTAATTACAACCCTTGGCCAGAAAAAGATGCATGAGAACTGCCTGTCAGAGAACCCTGGTGCATTCAAAGCCACCAGCAGCATTTTCCTCCCTTCTATGAAGGGACCAACCTTTAAGCCCTTGCTAGAGCTTGTCATAGGGACAACCTAAATAGGACTTCAAAGGGAAGGCGAGAAGGGACAGCAGTCCCTCCTGACCCAAGGAGGAGACAGGGCAGATACATTTCCCCAGAGACTGGCAGCCCACGGTCCAGGGGAGGCACAGGGCACTCAGACTTTCACCCTCTCTCTCCTACTCCTCTGCTGGGAGCTTCTCTAGAAAACCCGCTGGAAAAGGAGGTGGGAAGTAAGCAATGTCAACTTAGAGCTCTACAACATTAGACTGTAAATGCAGGTGCGCAAATGCATGTGTCTAAGAGCTCTGTGCTGCATTCTTGCAACTGCAGCTATGCTTCAGCTATACTAAAACACTTAAAATGGAGACTGTGACCACAAACACTACCCCATCCCCACTTCCATTCTTCCCTTGATAGATCACTGTTAACCTCAGAGTTCATTAAAATGGTATTCCTTCATGCATTGCTAATTTTCAGAATGGGAAATAAATGTCTGCAGTAAATATGCCCAGAGCTCACTTTGCAAACTCCTACAAACTGCTCTTGCTTGGCAGCGGCGAACACTCCCACTGTGCCCAGTCCTGCCATGCTCTGCAGCAGCTCCTGGTCCTCTGCCCCCTTCCCTGGACCCTGTATGAACGAGTCAGGAGCGGTGTTTGTTCGTCTGTCCCAGCCGAGCTATTCTGTTTGTCAGGTGGGTGGCTGGAGAGCACAAGCCGGGGCTAACCTCTGGATGACACTCGGAAAGGGGCAGCAGGAAGATCTGCTCTTCAGGCTGCAGGACTGGGGACTCACAGCCATGCTCTTCGGTGTGTGACAAGCATGTGACTGATAAGATATACGTAACACATAAAAAGAGTTTCTTTTGTATTTCCAGGTTCCCTGCAAGCACTCATGAGTAAGCAAGTAATAACCTATGATGCAAAGAGGAATAAAATAGACTTGCGAAATGGCACTGAGGTTATTTGCACGGTTACTGCACTATGAGCCATGGCTCCAGTCCTGCAAAGACTCACACCTCAGCCTTAAAGGTTGGTGCTGTGAGTAGTGACCCTAGAATCAGAGTAACACAAAGTGAGCAAAACCTGCAAGGTTTAGCCAAAATAGGGCATGTGTGCTTTCAGACTGAGGCTCCAGCCAGGAGCATTTCTAAAAGGTTGTTTGTACATCTAACCTTGAGCCACAATCTTGACTTTGGTGTTTGGATGCTCTCACAGTACAACAATAAAAAAAGAGTACCTGGAGAACAAATGTCAAGATCGATATTAATGTATTCATTGCATAAATTCTCATGCTTGAAAAAGTTCACAGTCAAAATTAATTGTAAATGCCAATGAAGTAAATGACTGCTTTTTGCTTACATGAATACTTCCGAATGTATTTAGGCTGTATTGCCCAGCCCTCCTCACCATGAGGGGAAAAAGACAGAAAGAAAAAGAAAACAATTGTTGAAAAAACGGAAACCATTGAAAAAAAGAAAGCACAACCAATGACAGAGCCAGATTAATGTTTTTTGAAAAAAATAAAATTTAAAAGCAGTCTAAAAAACCTGCAGGCAAATGCTTACAGAATTATCCTGTTATCTCCAAGCCTCTGCAGCAATAAAGTTAACTGCCATTTTTAGTTACCTTTCTCCTGCAAAGTGCTGCTGCCTTCTTTCTTGATAGACACCTCAGAACATTTTTAGTTTAAGCAGTAATACAAATTCTGGAGTCCTTCCCTTGCCTTTTACAGCTTGTCTGGGCTCTGGCTACTTGGAGGCTGGCTGAGAGTGAAATGCTCAGGGGTACGTCTGGCTGAAGGATTCACGGCAAGTGACCTCCTGCCACTTGCCAAGCTCCGGCCGGGATTCTCTAGACACGTTGCTTCTTGCCAGCTTCTCACTGTATTGACTCACACTGCTTTATCATACCCTCACTATTAGGATTCCTATTATTTCCCAGAACTGGAGTTATAGCTGAGCTGAAACCTAAGAGAAGCAAGTTGGTGTTATTCACAACTCCATTTCTGGTATATGGTGAACATTATGCCAGACTACGTGAGAGCGGTGGAAGGTAAAAACTCAACACAGCACAAAAATTCATTTTCTACTGCTTCTCCTAGGGCCAAAGGGGTAATGTTAGGACTTTCCTCTTACATGCATTGAACTTTGTCAGCCTCTGAAGACATTAAGACATTAAAAAAAAAACAGAAAAAAGCCAAACATGATAGTGTTGGGATCAGATACTTTGCCAGTAAAAAAGTCAACTTTTAAGTATAGGGGGACATAGTCATTTTTGCACTGTTTAATTATTCATCACCCTGTAATAACATCTTAATTTACCAGTGCAACAGCAATGCTAAGTGCTACAGTCCCCTCTTCTCTCAACTTTATGAAGAAATATCTGTTATTATGGAGCAGCCCTTTAACCCATCTTACAGATACACCATACACTAAAATGTAGCACTGCAACAATCTTGCCTTTTCTTGTCTTTTGTATGTAGTAATCGCTAATATGCACCGTATTTTTTACTCACTAAGAAAATGTTTTTAACTGACAGGATTGCTATTTATCTTTAATGCAAAGTAATAAAATAACTCACTTCATCCACACAGCAGGTATTTTCCCTCTTTCATCCTGAAGTTTCCAGTTTGCTTCATTTCTCTTATTTAGCTTTAATTCTTCATAAAAACACACAAGGTGAAAGGAGGAGATACCTTTAATGAAGCTTTCCTATTGTTAAATAGATATCTTGTTTCCCCTTTCAAAAAAAACAAAGCAACTATTAAAGTGACAAAATGACAGCAACAAGTAGACAAAGAAAATGTTAGAGGCAACTCAGACCTATTGTTCATCACTGCCTTTCCTGGTGTTCCCCTTAAAGGCTGTTGGCTTGAGGGCAAGACGTTCTTCATGAGTTTCCTTCCTCCTCCTGCTTTAAGAAGGTTTTACTTTTACCAGAAAACGTTTCTTGTAAAAAAACAAAACAAAGAAAAAAACACAACCAAACAACCATTATATATCCAATGCAAATATTGTGCCAAACTCTGAGAAGTGCCACTTTGGTTTTCATCTTTCTGGGATTTGAGAAGTTGTGTGTGGAACAGCTGCCCCTCTGTAAGCCGAGGGCAGGTGGCCCTGGCCAGACGCTTGCCACTCACAACCACAAAGCTGAAAAATCTGACCAGTTCCTTGATAGTCTGAGAATATTTGTGAGTTCCAGTTTCTTCTCCATCTACTTTTCAATAATGTAAAGTAAAAATCAAGTTCAAAACTGCTAAGTAGCTTTGCCATGTTCGCATTCGAGAAATAGTATTCACTGCCATAAAAAAAATATTCACACCACTAAAAAAAAAACCCCACAATTTACTTTGCCCCCTGTATGAAGGCCAGTGGTTTTGCATCACCATCCACGACGTCATTTGACTCTTTTAGAGTAGTCTGACTGCAGTTCTGGGTGTGGGGTCTGCTTAAATAGAAGTTCAATGTCTTTGGCTCTCCTCTTGCAACAGAAGGATTTTCCTCTCCGAGATAAGTCTAAAGTACCGTCCTTGCAATGCCAGGTCCTTTTAAGTCCCGTTGTCTTTCCCCGAGCTGCAGGGCCACGGTGGGCTTGGAAAAGGGCAAGGGGGGATCTGAGAGTCTTTGAGTCTGCACATCAGCTCAGAAGGGATCCACCACAGAAGGAGTAACGGCGAGCTGCAAACCAAGATCAGAAGCCGTTACAAACTGACCCGATTTCAGCTCTGAATGCCACCATGTCTAACAGGCAGAGATCTACAGGGGAGAGCCAGGGGAGGAAGAGTGAAGGACAGCTCTAAAACCAGTATAGATCCTTGCTTTTATCCTGAGGCTGCAAACCTGAGAATGGAGAGAAGAAAAAAAGGGAAGAAAAATAGGTACAGGCATTTAAGGACAGAGAAAGACAAACTGTATTTCTGCCAGCTGAGATCAGAGAATTAGACTAAAGCATGGGCTGCCCAGAGCCCCAGAAGGCCATGAAGCGAAGAGAAGAGCCCAAGCTAGACTGGAGACGGGTACATGTCCTTCCTGCCTAAAGTGAGGCCACTGTAAGGAGCCATTTGTGGCTGCGACAACTGGAACACGGAGAGCTGTCGCCAGAGCTGGCTTTCCTTGCCTCCACAACCACTGACTCAGGAGCCACCACTGCTGGCTATGCCTGCGTTACTTTTTTTGTCACTGCTATGGCCACACAGCCGTACTTCCAAGCACCCCACCAGGCACAGGGTACCACTACCAGGGGAAAACCATTGCCCCTTTTGCTCAGCAAATGCACTTGTGCTTTCCTCTCAAAAAATGGAAGGCAAAGCTAAATAAGGAGATGAGGTAGTTCATGAAACAACCTGCTTCGCTGTGGCCACCCACACTCCTGCCCTCAGGGCAGCCTGTGGAAGAAGCCAAGCAGTGACCTTTGGGGTGGCTCTGTCCCGCTCCCAGCTCTCATTGCTCAAGCCACAAGCAGTGCCAGGGCCAGGACAGGAGGACCTCAAAGCAAACTGTGCCTTCAGGGCATGTTTGCAGGGCCAGAAATTCAAAAGATGTTGAGGGGCGGGTGATATGTTGCCCTGTCCCCTTCTCCTTCGCCTTCCCCACTCGCCTGGCCTGAGAACCCCAATAATGGCACTCAGGGCAGAGCTCAGGTGTTTCCCGTGGGGTTTCCACCACCCAATTCATTCACCCACAGCAGAAGACTGGTTGCCCCACCACAGGGACATCCCTACTGCTATGGATGGTGTGAGGGAGGCAGGGGGCAGGGGCACAGCTGAGCTGAGGGACCCAGCGGGACCAAGGGCAGCTGTTTACCTGAGTCCACATTGAGGCCGAGGCTCTGTGCCATGTCCCCCGCCGCGTTGGGGAAGGGTCCTGGCGTCGTCCAGGCTGTGGCAGCACCTGCCTCGCTCTTGCCCAGTTCGCAGGGGGGGCTGACCGGTGTGGGTACAGAGGCGGGGGGGAGGCGGGGGGGGCGGACAGAAGCGGTGGGCACGAGGAGCGAGCCATAGCGGGGGTCAAAGTGGGGCCCGTAGACCTCATGCATGGTGGTGGGGCGGGGGTAGGCAGTGCTCTGTGTCCCAATGTAGGGGTGGTGGTGGTGATGGTGGTGGTGGGCATGGTGCCAGGGCTCGGGGCCACCCTGGTGCAGGTGGCCATGCAGAGAGGCGGGTGCATAGGGGTCAGCGGTGGCGAAGGACAGCTCACTGTGGGCAGCAGCTGCCAAGGGGCTGCTCAGGGTGACTGGGACTGAGGAGGGCTGGTACGCGCTGTTCCAGAAGGATGGTGGGAAGCTGCGCTGGCTCATGGGGAAGGAGCCGTCTGGGTGAAGGGAGGAGGAGAGAAAGGAAAGGCAGCAATGAGCACACCCAGCAAGCCCTGATCTCCTTTCCCTAGTGCTCTGTTCCACTCCAAATCCCCCCAAACCAGCCCCCACATTCCCTTTATCCCCTCCAAAACTACCAAACGCATGAAATTGCTCTCAGTAAGTACAGATTCCTCTCCAACTAAATATCCAACACACCTAGCCCAGGGCTTACCCGTGAAACTGGAACTATTTGCTCCAGGTTTCTCTTAGTATGTATTTGGTGAAAAAGATCCTTGGAGATTGGCCGGGCAAAGGACAAGGACCCTACATTTTCTTTGCCCAGTAAGCAATGTGTGAGAAGGACTAGTGATTATTGATAGCGCAGATAGACATTACGCTTTATTAATTGGGAATGCACACTGTTCCCAAGAGAAATAAAAACACACTCCTGACACATGTTTGCCAGGGAGGTATGTCAGCTCTGCACCCTGGCATTACTTGGGAGAAAGGGAAGCGGTTCATGATGAGCAAAGAACTCTCCTCTCCTGCCATCAATTCCAGTGCTGAATACCTTTCGCCCGTGAAATATTTAAACTACTATTTCATGCTTAGAAACTACCAACAGCAGTTCATGGGGGGGGCGGGGAGGCAGGGAAACCGCCTGTCAGCTGGGCAGGCAGCCTTACAGGGGAGAGTCCCCAGACTGCCCCAAAACAAGTGCCTGCCCTCACTCTCCAGCGGGTGGAGGATGGGGAAGCTGATTCCCCTCTGCCCTGAGTAACCCTCACTGGCCTGTCCAGGGTGAATCGCATATGGCTATGGAGAGTAGTGTATCAGCTGCGGCCCTAGTCTTGCTGGCACAAGGCCATCACCATGGGCAGCTCTGAAAGCCCTTATTTTTGGAAATTTAGGGTCCTTGTCTTTGCTCCAGCAGCAACCAGGGTGGTGATAAACCGAGGGTGAGATACAAGGACGCACACAATCTGGGTTTTAGCGGTGGGAAGACAATGAGGTGGTTCCCACATTTGCTTTTTGCTTGGTTCCCACCATCGATGACCACCACACTGAACTGTAAGCTGCCCCAGCAGGGTCAGGAGGGGAGGCACTCGCCTCAGCCACGCTGAGGGGGTCCCTCTGCGGCTTCGTTTGGTTGCAACCCCCACCAGGTAAATCTCCTGCGTCATAAAGATTATAAAGCTCCCCCGACCGACACCCAGGCCACCGCAGCCCGGCGGGGACTGAAGGAATTTTTCTTTTCTTTCCTTTTTCCCTAGAGACATGGAGCCGCCCGCGGCTCCCGGCCCGGCACAGCCGGCTCCCAAGGGCTGGGACCCCGCGGCCGGCGGAGGGGAGGAGGGTGCACCGAGGGGGACCCCGCCGCCCTCCCTCCGCGCCACTCCGCACCGCGCTGCGCGCTCACCCCGCCAGGAGCCGGCGTTCCGCGCCGCCTTGGCGCTGCCAAGCGAGAAGCTGCTGGGCTGGCTGAGAGCCCGGCTGAAGTGCTCGTCCACCACGGCGCTGATGTCCCCCTGGAAGTAGGTGAAGAGGACGCAGCGGGAGCTGATGTACTCGGCCTCGGGAGGTCGCTCCTTTTCGGGGCTGCAGTCCTCCTCCTTGATGCTGGCCGCGGGGTGGCTGGAGAAGGAGCTGCTGGCTCCGGCGCTGCTGCCGCTCTCCGGGGCTTCTTGCATTTTGGAGTAAAAGGCGAGTTTCTGGAGCAAAGGGGGAGGAAAGAAAAACAGAGTCGGTCACGCAGCGTGGCAGGTTGCGCTGGCCCTCCCTGCTCCAGCCGGGATGCAGCGCTCAGCCCGCTCCCGCCGGCTTTCCCAGAGGATGCAAAAGTCTGGTCCTCGGCGGCCCACTGTCCTCCCCCCGCCCACTGTAGCGGCATTTCTGCCCCGTCTCGGGTGGGCACAGAAGGGGCTGCAAATAGGGCTGGGGGCCTGAAACCCAGAGATGCCGACCGGGATGGAGCAAGACGGTCTCCGCGCGATGGTTCCACTGGCGGCTTCCCAGCACGAAGTCCCGCACAAGAGGGCACTTTGCAGACCGGCTCCTTGGCAGGACGGCGGCCACCGAGGGGCTGAGATGCCGGGGGAGAGGCGGGGGGAGCAGGCAGGCGGCCTGGGGGGAAGGCACCCCCGGAGCAGAGCCGGCAGCGGGGTCCGCTCAATCCCCGGCTCGCAAAATCTGCCCCAAAGAGGTCCTGTAATTCGCAGCGGCGAGGGAGACGGAGGAGGGGGAAAAAAGTTCTGGCAGCCTCAAACACATTTCAGGGGAAGCAAAAGCATTTCCCTGGCCAGCAAGAAGCTCCAGGTATTTCCTACGAGGCAGTACTGTTTTTATTGGATTCCGCTAGGTGGGAAAACAGCGGGCGTTGAGAAGTTCGCTGCATGTTTCCCATCTTGTCTTTCCCCGGGTGTCCGCAGCTGCCGGGGGGCTCTTAGAAA